>JAREIK010002225.1:249092-252618 GCA_029783825.1 Sapria himalayana | reverse complement strand
TATAAATCTATCAATCTTTGTATCAATCTGCATATCAAATTTCTATCTTTCTTTCTTTCTGTCATTTCGTTTATCTATCTATCTACCTATCTATCTATCTATATCTCTATTATTCTTCATGTCTATCTATGTATATTTCTAGTAGTATTTCTGTATTATTATCTATTTGGATGTATGACTATATGTCTGCTTGACTATATGTCTACTTGACTGTCTATCTGCCTGACTATATTTCTACTTTACTATCAATCTATTTGTCTATATATGTACGTATTTAACTATTTATCTATCTGTTTATCTACCTATCTCTCTTTCTTTCTATTTGTCTATCTATCTATCTATGAATCTGTCAATCTATCAGTATATATATCAATATATCTATTTGTCTATCTAACTATGTAATTATCTATATATCTATATGCCGATCATTCTATATATCTATTTATCTACCTATTTGTCTATCTTTCTATCTTGATATCTATTGTCTATCTATATGTCAATCTATCTACCTATCTATCTGTCTGTCGATCTATATGATCTAGCTATAAGTTTATGTATCTATCTATCTATCTGGCTATTGATTGTCTACATATTTATTTATTTATCTATCTATCTATCTATCTATCTATCTGACTAATAATTTGTCTATCTATCTATTTATCTATCTATCTATTTATCTATCTGTCTAATAATCTCTCTATCTATCTATCTATTTATCTATCTGTCTAATAATCTGTCTATCTACCTTTCTATCTATCTATTTAGCTATCTATCTACATATCTAGGTATTTATCTTTCTATATATTTGTCTATATAATTAATTTATATATCTATATATCTATCAATCTTTCTATTTATCAATATTCCTATCTATCAATCTTTCTATCTATCAATCTATTAATCTATTTATAAATCTATCTATCAAACTATCTATCTATCTATCTATCTATCTATCGATGTATCTATTATCTATCTATATTCCTATCTATTTGTTTTTTTGTTTGTCTGTCTTTCTATTAGTGAATCTCTTTGCTTGACTATCTACCTATCTGTCTACCTACTAGTTAGTTTATTTGCCTATCTTGTCTATCATCTGTCTATCTATCTATTTTTCTATCTACCTATCTATATATTTATTTATCTATCTAATTATCTATATAAAAATATATCTATCTGTCTGTCTATATTTCTATCTTTCTATCTGTCAATCTATCTTTCTATGTAACTATATATCTATATGTCTATCAATTTGTATATCTATCTTACTATCTATCTAATAATATGTCTATCTATATGTATATCTATTTGTCTATCTATTTAATTTTCGAATAATATATTTATCTATCTATTTATCTGTCTGTATATCTATCTATTTTTCTATTAATCTATTTATCAATCTATCTATCAATCTGTCTATCTATGTGTATATCAATATATCTATCATACTATTGATCAATCTATTTATCTGTCTTTAAATTTTTCTATCATTCTGTCTATCAATCTATCAATCTTTATCTATCTATCTATCTATATATATGTCTGTCTGTATATTTATCTATCTATCTATCTAAATTTCTATCTATATATTAATATGTATGTCTATCTATCTACCTATCAATATGTCTCTCTATCTGTCTATCTATTTGTTTACCTTTCTCATTATCAATCTAATTATTTATTTGTCTGCCTTTCTGTATATTTATCTATCTATTTGTCTATCAATCTATCATTCTTTTTGTCTTTCAATCTATCTATCAATCATTTAGTTTATCTATCTGTCTATATTTTTTTGATCTATTTATTAATCAATCAATCAATTTGTCTGTATATCAGTCTATTAATGTCTATATATCTATCTATTTATTTGTTTGTCTTTGTGTATATCTATCTGTCTATCAATTTATCTTTCTATATGTCTATAATTTTATCATTCTATCTATTTTTTATTTATCTATATATGTTTTAGTTTATCTTACTATCTATATATCTTTCTATCTATCAATTAATCTTTCAATATATCTGTGTATCAATCTATTTATTATTTAGTCAATCTATCTATCTATCTAACTATTTATCTATCAATCTATCTAATGATCAGTATATCTTCTTACTGTCTATATATCTTTCTATCTATCTATTAATCAATCAATATATCTGTCTATCTATCTATTTATTATTTAGTCAATCTATTTGTTTATCTATCTATCAATCTGTCTGCCTATCTATCTTATTATCTATCTGGATGCATATTAGTCTCTATGACTATCTTTCTGCCTAACTATCTATCTACATGACTGTCTGTCTGCCTAATTGTCTATATACTTGACTATCTATCAATCTATTTGTGTTTAAGTATATCTTTCTATTTATATGTCTATCTATATATCAATATATTTGTCTATATATTTGTATATCTATTTATCTATCTATCTATCTATTTATCTATTTGTCAATCAATATGTATATCTATATATCTATCTATTTATTTATCTATTTGAGTAGCTATATGTTTATCTATATGTCTATTTATCTATCTATCTATCGATCAATTTTTTTATCTGTCTATATATCTTTCTATCTATCTATTTGTATATCTATCAATCTTTCTATATATCTTACTATTTTACTATCTATCTATCTATCTATGTATTTATTTATCTATCTGTATATCAATTTGCCTATCTATTTGTTTATCTATCTGTTTATCTCTCTTTGTATTTATATATCTATCTATATATCTGTATGTCAATCTATCTATCATTCAGTCTATCAATTTGTATATTAATCTATCTATTAATCAATCTATCAATATGTATATCAATCAGTTTATAAATCAATCAATAAATCTGTCAATCTATCTTTCTATTTATTTATCTATATATCTATCTATGTATCTATCTGTATTTCTATCTATCTTTATATCTTTCTATCTATATATCTATTTGTCTATCTATCTATCTATATGTCTATCTACCTATATATCCGTCTATCTATTTGTGTATCTAAATATCTATCTATCTGTCTATATATCTATCTATCTATTGGTCTATTTATCTATCTATATATTTATCTATCTTTCAATCTATCTATCAATTTGTCTATCATTTTTTCTATTAACCTATCTATATATGTAAGTATTAATCTATCAATCTATCTAAAAATCTATCTATCTATCAATCTTTTATCTATCTATCTTTCTATCTATCCGACTATCTATTTGTCTATAATTTTGTGTATCTATCAGTTTATCTCACTTTCTATTTGTCTATTTTTAAATCTTTCTGCTTATCTATTTATTTATTTATCTTTCTATCTATATATCTGTCTATCTATATGGTTGTCTATCTTTCTATCAATCTCTCTATACTCTGGTCTATCTATTTATCTATCAATTAGTTTATCTACCTGTCAATCAATATATCTATCTATCTATATATTTTTCTATCTATCTATCTATCTATCTATATATATATATATCTAATATTTTGAAAATCTATGTGTCTATCTATCAGTTTATTTATTTGTC
>JAREIK010002225.1:211592-246592 GCA_029783825.1 Sapria himalayana | reverse complement strand
TCTATCTATCAAATCTATATATCTATATGTCTATAAATCTATCTATATATTTGTCTATCAATCTTTTTATCAATCAATATATCAAAGAGTTTATATATCTATCTATCTATTTATATATCTGTCTATCTGCATGTCTATCTATTGGTCAATTTATTTGTTTGTTTGTCTATTGCCTCTATGTCTAACTTCTTGACTATCAGCCTACCAAACTATTTGTATTCCTGTCTATCAGGTAGACAAGTAGATAGATAAAAAACATATAGATAGATATATTGATAGACAAATAAATAGGTAGATACATAGATAGATAGAAAAATATATAGATATACAGATAGACAAATAGTCATATAGATAGATAGAAATAAAGATAAATAAATAGATAGACATTTAGACACATATACATATAGATAGATAGAAAAAAATGTTGACATATTGTTAGAGGGATAAATTGACAGATCGAAAGATAGAAAAATTGATAGATAGATCGATACATAGATAGATATGTAGATATATAGATAGGCATATAGATTGATAGATAGATAGATAAAAAATATATAATTAGATAGAAAGATAAATAGAGAGAAAGATAATTAGTACTATAGATAGATAGTGCTGTATATGTAATTTGTTTTTACTTAATAATCTGTTTTAATATTTTCATGTAAGTGCAGGAAAGGAAATATTAAAAGCCCGGGGATGCAGCAGTAGCACAATAATGGAGGTCCCGCTGTCCGGTTAGCAGGCCGAAATTTTTGGAGTAGAGCCAGACCCGTTCCATGATCCGACCCATTTCGGCTAAATGAACCGGATGTTTATTTTTGTATAAAATGATTTGTATTTATTTTTCAGGTGGCTGTTTTTTGACCCGGTTGAACTGTTCATCTTCGCTCTCCTCTCTCTTTGCGCGATTTCGTGACTGCTCCGTGCTGCATACTGTAAGATATACTATTCTTGGTTTTTATCTGTAACGCATAAGCATTTTCTGGTGGTGGTAGCTAGTCGTACTGAGCGACTAGTGAACCACGTTATTTCTATGTTGATTTCTCATTTTAATTCTGTCGTGGATACTTGTGGATTGAGGATATATATATATATATTGCTTGTTTCTGTGTTTTCTGTTGTTTTCTGTTCTTAATCTCACTACCCGTGGAAGCGCGATTGCCCAACAGATAGATAGATAGATTGATAGACAGATAGACATATAATTAGTTAGACAGATAGATAGATTGACATATAGATAGATAGGCAGATAGATAGATAGATAGATAGATATAAAGATAGGCAAATAGACATATATATAGATAGATAGAAATATAGTCAGAACGTCAGTTAGACATATAGATAAATAGATAGATAGTTAGATAGATAGGAAGTAAGAAAACTAGATAGATAGATAGTTAGTTAGATAGAGAGACAAAAAGAAAGATATACATATATATATAGATAGACAAATACACAGATAGATAGAAAGAAAACATAGACATATAGGTAGATAGACAGATAGACATATAGACATATAGACATATATATATTGATAGATTGATAGATTGACAGATAGAATGATTGACAAAAGGACAGATAGATAGATTGATAGATACAGAGATAGATAAATAGAAAGATAGATAGATTTATAAATATATACATAGTAGATACATAAATAAATAGATAGATAGATAGACATATAGAAAGATGACAGATAGATGGATAGATTGATAGAGAATTAGATAAATAGAAAGATAGAATGAAAGATAGATTAAAATATTGAAAGATTGATAGATAGACAGATAGATAATTATAAAGAATGACAGATAAACAGATAGAAAGTTAGATATGTAAATAGGATGACAGATAAGTAGATACATAAATAGACAAAGAGATAGATACATAGAAAGATAGATAGATAGATAGACATATTGGTAGATTTAAAGATAAACATTTGGACATAAAGACAAATATAGATATACATATAGATAGATAAATAAACAAATATAAAGATAGCCATATAGATAGATAGATATACAATAAATAAATTGACAGATATATAGATAGACAAATTTATAGATAAACAGATAGGAAAATATATAGATGGAAAGATATAAAGATAGACAGATAGAAAATTGACAGATAGATAGATAGAGACATAAAGATATAGATAGATTGATAGAAAGACACTAAAATAGATTGAGAGATTGACAAATTGAAAGATAGATAGATAGACATATAAATAGATAGAGAGATATAAAGAAAGATAAATAGATAGGTAGAAATATAGATACATAGATAGTTAGTTAGATAGATAGACAAATTGAGAAATAGATAAATATATAGATAGGCATATGGATAGAAATATAATAAGACTTATATACCTATAAATAGATAGACATATAGATAGATTGATAGACATAAAGCTAGATAGATAGGTAATGAAATTTGCAAGTAGATTAATAAAAAAATAGATAGATAAGTAGATAGAATGATAGAGAGATATGAATTAAACATTTTTACATATAGATAGATTGAAATATAGACATTTAGACAAATAGAAAAATAAACAGACAGATAGATAGATTGACAGAATGAATGATTGACATATAGAAAGATAGAAAACTTCATTGATAGATAGATAGATAAATAGGTAGACTGATTGATAGACAAATAGATAGATCATTAGATAGATACATTGATAAAAAAATACATAAATAGATAGATAGCTAGATAGATAGATAAAAAGATAGAAAGATAAAAATATAGAAAGATAGATAGATAGATTGATAGAGAGATTGATAGATAGATAGAAAAATAGATAGATAGCCAAATAGATAGAAAGACATATATATTGATAGATAGATATACATATACATAGATAGATAGATATCTAGATAAAAAGATTGATAAATAGATATATAGATAGATAGATAAAAATAGAAATAGATAGAAATAGATAGAAAAAAAGTTCGATAGACAATTGATAGATAGATAAATAGATTTACTGATAAACAGATAGACCAATAGACACTTAGACACAAAGACTGATAGAAAGATAGATATATAAATAGATAGACAGATAAATAGATAGATAGATAGACAGACAAATAGATAATTAGATAGATAGAATGATATATAGATAGATAGATTGATTGATAGTTAAGTTGATTATTTAGATAGATAAACAGATATAATTATAGACTGATAGAAAGAAAAACAAATAGACAGATAGATAGATACACTGATAGAAAGATAGAAAGATAAACAAATAGATAAATAGATAGATCGACAGATAATGAGACAGATTGATAGATAATAAGATTGATAGATAGAAAATAAAAAGATAATTGATTTGATAGATAGATAAACATATAAATAGGTAGATAGATAGATATAAATAAAGATAGAAAGATAGATAGATATATATATATATATATATATATATATATATATATTGATAGAAAGACCATAAGATAGATAGATAGAATGATAGAATGATAAATAGATAAACATATAGTTTGATTGATAGAAGGATAGAAAGACAGATAGATAGACATATAGATAGATATACAAATAGATAGATAGATAGATAATTTATAGATATATATACATATAGAGAGATACATATATAAGCAAATTTATAGATTGATAGATTGATAGATAGACGGATAGATAGATAGACAGATATAAAGATATACATATAGACTGATTGATATATAGACAGATTGATATATAGACAGATATACATATAGACATATTGACATATTGATAGATAGACAGATAGAGAGATATATAAAAAATAAACATATAGATTGTTTGATAGATCGACAGATAGACAGATAGACAAATAGTCATATAGATAGTTAGATAGGTAGGCAAATAGACTGAGAGATAGATAGACAGATAGATAGTCAAATAATCTAATAAAAAGATAGACAGATAGAAAAATATACAGATAGATAGTTAGTTAGTTGGACAGATAGATAGATAAAGATAGATAAAAAGATAAAAAGATAGAAAGATAGATAGATATATAGATAGGCAAAGAGAGATAGATTAATTTAAAAATTCACAGATAGATAATAGACATATAGACAAAAAGACAAATAGATAGTTAGAAAAGTTAGATAGGTAGACAAATAGACAGAAAACTAGATAGAGAGATAGATAAATAAATAGATATACTGAGAGATAGATATACATATAGACATATATACAGATAGACATATATACAAATAAATAGAAAGATAGATATTATAGATAGATAGATATACATATAAATAGATTGATAGATTGATAAAAGATAGATATACTTATAGACATAAAGATAGAGATAGATTGACAGATAGATAGATATACATCTAGATAGATAGAAAGATAGACAAATAGATAAATACATAGTTAGACACATAGAAAGATAGATAGATAGATAGACAGATATAGATAAATAGTTAGCCATATAGATAGATAGACATATAAAATAATAGATTGATAGACATATTGACAGATAGACAGACAAATAGATAGATAAGATATATAGATACAAAGATAGATAGATACAAAGATATATGATAGGTAAGTAGATAAATTGATAAATTGATAGATAGAATTATAGACAGAATGATCGATAACTTTATAAATAGATATATAGATAGAAAGATATATAGATAAATTGATAGATTGATAGATCGATAGATAGATAGACAAATATACAAATAAATTATAATACACATAGATAGATATACAGATTGACAGATAGTCAGAAGATTTGCAGATATAAAGATAGACAAATTGATTAATAGATAGATAGGCAGATAGATAGACAAATATAAAGATAGATAGATATAAAGATATAAATATAGAGAGAGAGACAAATCGATTAACAGATAAATAGATAGATAGACTGATAGAAAAATTGATAGATTGACAAATTGACAGATAGTCATATAGATAGATTAGCAGATTGAAAGATCGAGAATTTGAAAGAAAGAAAGAAAGATAGACAGATAAATAGGTAGATAAACTGACCGACAGACAGATAGATTTATTGATAGATAGTGAGATAGATTGACATATAGACAGATAGTTAGATAGATAGACAGATATATATATATATATATATATATATATATATATATATATATATTGATAGATAGATAGATATATTGATAGATAAATAGACAGATAAATAGATAGACATATTAGACAAATAGACAGATAAACATAAAGATATATAGATAGATAGATAGATAAACAAATAGACAGATAGTCATATAGATATATAGACTAATAGATAGATAGACATATATATAGATATACAAATAGACACATAATGATATATACAGATAAATAGACAATAGATCGATAGACTGATAGATAGATAGACAAATACACTAATAGACAAATAGACAGATTGTTAGATTGATAGATAAATAAATATATAAATAGACAGAAAGATAGATAGATACATAGATCGATAGATAAATATACATATACATATAAATATTATTTGAAAGATATATAAATATAAATATATATATATATATATAAACAGAGAAGAATAGATAGATAGACAGATAGACACGAACAGATAGATAGGTAAATAGATAAATAGGTTGACTTGTAGACAAGTAGACATGTAGACATGTAGACAAATAGATACATAGATACATAGATTGATATATAGATAGACATATAGTTAAATAGAAATATAGAATGATAGATAATAGACAAATACATGAATAGACCGACAAACAGAAATATAAATAATTTATATATATATATACATATAGAGAGATTTATAGACAGATAATAGATAGAATGATAGATAATTTATACATATATATACATATAGAAAGATACATAAATAGACAAATACACAAATTTATAGATTTATAGATTGATAGATTGATAGATAGACAACTAGATAGACAGATTGATATAAAGATAGACATATAGATATATAGATATATAGAAAGATATATGTATATAGACATATAGCCATATTGACAGATAGATAGATAAATATATAAACAAATAAACATATAGATTGATTGACAAATCGACAGATTGACAGATAGACAAATATAAAGATACATAGATAGACAGATAGATAGATAGATAAACATACAGATAGAAAGATAGATATACATAAAGACATATAGATAGATATATAGATATACAAATAGATAGATAGATAGCTAGACAAATAAAATGATATACAAATAGAAATATAGACAGATAGACAGATAGTAGATATACAGATAAATAGATAGATATAAAGATTGATAGACAGATAGACATGTAGTCAGGTATACAAGTAGATAGGTAGACAAATAGATAGATCTATAAATAGAATGATAGAATGATTGTCAGATAGAAAGATAGTTAGATAGAAAGATTGAAATAGATATGTATAAATATTTATATATAGAAAGATAGATAATTAGGTAATTATATAGTTAGATAGTTAGATTGATTGATTAATAGATAGATAGATAGATAGACAAATAGATAAAAAAACAAATAGATAGATAAGCCAATAGATAAAGACACAATTAATATAGATAGAGAAATATACATATAGAGAAATAGATAAATAGATAGACTGATAGATTAATAAACAAATAGGTTGTTAGATAGATAGACAAATAGATAGATAGATAGACAGATAGACAGATAAACAAATAAACATATAAATAGATAGAAAAATAGACAGGTAGTCAAATAGAAAATTAGACATATAGATAGATACATAGATAGATAGATATATAGATTGTCATATAGATATATAAACATATAGAAAGGTAGACTGATAGACAAATAGACTGATATAAAGATAGATATATAGAAAGATAAATATATAGATAGATAGACATATAAAGCAATAGAACGATAGATAAATAGATAGGCAGATAAATAGACAGACAGATAAATAGATAGACAAATACATAAATACATAGATATATAAATTCAGAGATACATTAATTGATTGATTGATAGATTTATAGATAGACAGATAGACATATAGGTAAGTAGATAAATAGAGAAATAGATAGAGAGAAGATATATATATATATATATATATATATATATATATATATATAGACAAATAGATTGACAGTCATATAAATAGATAGATTGATAGACTGATTAAAATATAATTACATAGAAAGTATGGTAGATAGAAAGAAACACAGACATTCATATGACAAATAGATTAATAGACATATAGGTAGATAGATAGATAGACAGATTGACAGAGTGACAGAGAAAGTTATATAGATAGATTGATAGATGAACAAATAGACAGATTGATAGATTGATAGATATATAGATTGATAGAAAATGATATAGATAAAAAGATAGATAGACAAATAGATAAAAAGATAGAAATATAGATAGAAAGATTGAAACATAGACACGTAGACAACTAGATAGTTAGATAGATAGACAAATAAAGAGATAGATAGTTAGGTTGATTGGTTGACAAATATCAGATAGATAAATAGAGAGATATATTGATAGATATACAGATAGTTAGAAAAACAAATAGATAGATAGACTGATAGACTAAGAGATAGATAGACAGATTGATAATCAAATAGACTAATAAAAAGATAGACAGATAGACAAATATATAGATAGACAGATAGACAAATATATAGATAGACAGATAGACAAATATATAGATAGACAGATAGTTAGATAGATAGATAGATAAAAGATAGAATCATAGACATATAGATAGATAAAGAGATAGAAAGATAGACAAATATTTAGATTGGCAGAGAGATAGATAGATAGATTTAAAAGTTCACAGATAGATAATAGGCATATAGACAGAAAGACAAATAGAAAGTTAGACAAGTTAGATAGGTAGACAAATAGATAGTAAGATAGAAAAATAGATAGTTAGATAGATAGATAAATAGATAGACTGATAGATAGATATACAGATAGACATATAGATAACTAGACATATATACAAATAAATGGAAAGATAGATATTATAGATAGATAGATATACATATAGATAAATCGATAGATAGAATGAAAGACAGATAGACTTATATACATAAAGATAGAGATAGATAGACAGATAGATAGATAAACAGATATACAGATAGAAAGATAAACAAATAGATAGATACATAGATATACACATAGAAAGATAGATAGATAGACAAATATATAGATAGATAGATAATTAAATACATAGATAGATAAATAAACATATAGATTAATAGATTGATAGATAGACAGATTGATAGACAGATAGATAGATACAAAGATATATAGATAGGTAAGTAGATAAATTGATAGATAAAATTATAGACAGAATCATCGATAACTTTATAAACAGATAGATATATATAAAGATATATAGATAGATTGATAGATAAAAATTAAATAAATAGACAAATATACATATAGATTGATATACACATAGATAGACTTACAGATTGACCGATAGTCAATTAGATTAGCAGATATATAGATAGACAAATTGATAGATAGATAGATAGGTAGATAGATAGATATAAATATAGATTGAAAGATAGATAGATAAAAAGATATAAAGATAGATAGATAGAAAAATTGATTGATCAATAGATAGATAGATAGATCGATATATAGATATATTAACAAATTGAAAAATAGTCATATAGATATATTTGTAGATTTAAAGATCGATAATTTGAAAGATAAATAGATTGACAAATAAATAGGTAGATAGTCACACCGACAGACAGAAAGATTTATTGATAGATAGTGAGATATATTGACGTATAGATAGATAGTTAGATAGATAGATAGTTAGATATATAAATAGATAGATAGATTGATTGATAGATATATAGATAGATAGACAGATAAATATATAGATAGATTAGACAAATCGATAGATAGACATAAAGATAGATAGATAGAGAGATAAATAAATAAATAGACATAATCATATAGACATATAGATTGATAATTAGATAGACAGATATATATATAGACAAATAGATATTTAATGATATATACAGATAGATAGACACATAGATAGACTGATTGATAGATAGAAAAATATACTAATAGACAAATAAAGAGATTGTTAGATTGATAGAGAAATAAATAGATAAATAGATAAAAAGACAGATAAACAGATATATCGATAGATAGATATACAAATAAATATAGTTATTAATTGACAGATAGATAAATAGACATATATATATATATAGATAGATAAAAAATAGATATATAGATAGATAGATAGATAGGTATATAGATAGATATGTTGACTTGTATAAAAGTAGACCGATAGACATGTAGACAAATAGATGCATAAATACATAGATTGATATATAGATAGATAGAAAAACATATAGATAAATAGATAGATAAATAGGCATGTAGATAGTTAGATAAATAGATAAATAGATATATATATAATGATATAATGATAGACTAAATATGAAATACACATATAGACATATAGAGAGTTAAATAGATCAATAGTTAGACAGACTAGCTGATAGTTAGATAGATAGACATATAGAGAGATATACAAATAGTTAGATTGATTGATAGACATATATAGAGACAAACAGATTGATAAATAGTCATATAGATTGATTGATAGATACAAACATAGACAAATAGATAGATATAAAGATAGATAGATGGATAAATAGGTAGACAGATAGACAGACAGACAGATAGATAATTATATAGATAGATACTTGGATAAATAGATAGATAGAGAGAATGATACATTGATAGATAGATAGACAGATAGACAAATAGACAAATGAATAAACACTATAAAAAATTCTCAAATAGCAAGGGAAATTTCTCTAGTTTATTGGGCTTATCCCGTGGCTAAGATAGATTAACAAAAGATTTACGATGCAAATTATCCCAAGCTAATGTGCTTTTCACAAACTTTTAGCAATAAAAAAAATTTCCTAGCAAATTTTTGATCGAAGGAAATTTTCTACTAATGATATTTATTTCCTTGCTAATTTTGATCATAATTAAGAGTAGTAATTAATATTTTTCGAATGAATAAATATATAAAATTTTCTAGCTAAATTAGAAAAGGAAAATTCCCTAGCTATTTTCATTCCAAAACTATTTTCACAATTTTATTTTTTTTACAAAAGATTTTTGATTACATATATTTATCTTTTATATTAAACTGAAAAAAACATATCCTATATACTGTTATTTATATTTAACAAAAAGTAAAATTAGCTAATAAATTATTCTGATACAATAGTTACATAGTTAAAATAAAAACATAACATAGGTATATAATCTTTTAAAACTAAATTATCATTCTCATCATTAACTGGTGCATTTGTGCTAGGTTCTCTTGTGTGGGTACTCTTCTAGAACTCAGTGTGCTATCTATCATGTCAAGGCTGCTAGTTTTGACTCCATATAGGTCATCTACCATTGCATTGCATTCTTCATTTCTTTCATCTCATCATTCACTTCTTTCATTACCTACTTTTCTTCATTCAAAAAGTAATTTGAAGATCGATAAAACTTCTTCAGGCTTAGAAGCAGCTGTCATACATTTCTTAATGAGTCCCAGTGATAAAATAAAAAATAAAAAATCTATGCTAGATATACATAAATTAAATATTATAATTTTCATTACACACTTAACTTTCAACATTTATTGTAGTAGTCAAATAGTTATGGAACCACCAAAGTAGTAGCCACTTTCATAATAACTATATAGTTTTTACTCACATGATTCTACATGGAAAATCACTTTCTTTGAGACATATAAAAAAACCCAATAATGCTTTCACAAACATTTTTCTCAATATGCATTGAATGATGGAAAAATAACTAATTAAACATCACAAAATAGCAATACAAAACACGATGCCGAAGATAAGATGCATAAGCCATGTACAACTCCACTTTCCATAGATTGTAAATCTAAGCCATGTAAAAACTAATGACAAGAGTATTTGACTACAATTTATATCTTTCGATCCCAATTTTAACTCCTTTTAAGCTTTTTATTTTGTCCTACCAAGCTAAAAAAATATCTGTATAACAAGGGTAGCCATTAAGCATTATACATTTTGGTAACATATCTACTAATTCAACAATAAAGGGTGGCGATGACCTGTCGTGCAACACATAAGAATCTATTCAATGAGATCATGTGCGAGAATACAATAACCCTAAGGAAGAAAGATATTTTTCAGCAACTTATTAGTCATAAAAAGCTATTATTCTTAACAATCTATTAGTCTTAACAATGACACATCTAGTAAGTGCCATAAAAACATAAAACATGTTCAAAATAATGATGTTTTTAGAAAAATTAAATGACATGTCTAATTAATATTTTTTATTATACAAACAATTATTAATTTTGATCTTTTCCGCTGCAAATTTACAATCCAGTGTGTCTAATATTCAGCTACGGGTTTTTTATTTATTTATGGAAAGACTTCTGTTCCCAAACTTGAAGAACCTACGTGATTGTTTCACACAAGCAGCATATTATAAGGTGGCAGCAGATGCATTCGTTAAAGTCAACTTCTTCAGCAAATGTATTGAGTGCTCTCAAAAGGGGGAGCTGTTCGACGAGGGACTCTGTTACATTTCCAACTGGAAAGAACGTGCCACACAATATCATTACATTAAAAGAGACGACGACATAATATAAAATGCAAAACATAAGATTTTGGAGGATGCTGCGAAGAAATGCAAAAAGATTTGAAGACAAGTTCACAATGGTGAAATAAGTTAACTTCTTCAATTCAAGTGATTCAATGCATAGTTTTTTGAAAAAATTACAGTGAATGGAAGAGCTGATACAATTAGAAACTTAATGAGGAAACTTCCTGGATGCTGCAAAGATCACCAGGGATATTGGAGGTGCTGCTTGAAGCCGGGATGTTTGAAAATTCCGAACTATTTGAAGAAGAATGGCTATTAAGTTAATGGGGAAACTTCCATATTTGCATATAATAGTGAGGGAGTCTTAATTTTATTAAATGGAGACTCGCAAGAAATGTAAAATTATATTAATCACATCAATATATTAAAAGACGTAAACTTTTCAATTTATAATTATTTATCTTAGGGATAAATTAAATATTAACAATTTAATTTTAAATTTAAATATTATTACTTATTTTATAAATAAAACATTCAAATTTGAATGTAAAACTATTTAATTTTTATTAATTTGATCGTAAATATCTTTATATTTTTAATAAATAAAATTCAACTAAAATTTGATAATTTTTTTTAATCAAAAATAAAATTTAAAATTTTATTACTTATATTACAAAAAAAAAATACAAAAGAAATTACTTCCAAATCAATTAATTCAAAATTAATATTTTCACATCAATGATACTAATAAAAATGACAAGGTTTTTAATTTTCAGCCCTTTATTCCTTGTCAATTTTTAAGGAGTAAAGAAATTTCCTAACCTATTAGCCTTATAAATGACACATCTAGTAAGTGTCATTTAATGTCTAGTTACAATTATAATAATTACATTTTCTGAAAGCGTCAATGTATAAATCATAATTAATTTGAAGTTTTGTTGTAGTGAGTGAAACATCAATAGCAGAGAAAATGAAAATCAGAGCTTGCTTCAGGAAGACACAGATAAGACGAGACCGAGAGAGAGAGAGAGAGAGAGAGAGAGACCAAGAAGGAATTGGGTTAGCTCCGAGCGAGGAGAATAAGAGAAGATCAAATTCAAGCTAGAATTGGGGGGAGTGAAAACGAAACATATCCTTTAAATGGCAGAAATGCGATGGAGAAGAATGCATCCAAGAGAGTCACTTTCTAATCTGCTATGCTTATGTAGTCTCCAATTCCAAGTACAAAAGAACTCAATTAAAATGAAGCGAATGAAACAAAAAAGTGATACTTTCACCCCTAGTTTTACTCTGAATTAATTCTCAACAGGAATCCAAGGGCTCACTGAATTAACTCACAATTGTCATGATCACAAGGCCACTCCCGCATGTCCAGATACTTCCTCTACCAGAACCAAACATGATAATATAACATTTCTTTGTTTTCCCCCCTCTCTTTTTCTCTCTACTTGTGATTTATGATAAGTTTATGCATAAAATAAGATGCAAAATAGAAGATTTTGGAAGAAGTTGCGAAGAAATGCAAAAAGATCGGAACAAGTGCACATTGATGAAATAGGTTAATATCGTAAATTTTAATGATTCAATGCAATGTTTTTTGATAAAAGTTAAATGTATGGAAGAGCTGATTCAATTAGAAACATAATGGGGAAACTTACAGGATGCTACAAATGATGACCAAGGATATCGGAGACGCGAGCTTGAAGCCGAGCTGTTGGGAAAGGCCGAATGTGATGAAGAAGACGCGTTCGTCTTTCAAGCGATCGGTTCTTAATTTTATTAAATTAAGTTAAAAATAATATTAAATTAATAAGATAATTTTATTAAATAACCTTAAATTTACATTTTTTTTATTTCTCTTAGGGATAAATTAAATATTAACAGATTAATTATTTAATTAAATATTATAACTTATTTTATAAATAAAAAATTCATGTTGAATGTAAAAATATTTAAATTTTTTAAAATTTTATCATAACTTTCTATTTATTTTTAATAAATAATTTTCATCTAAAATTTGATAATTTTTTTTTATTAATCTAGAGTAAAATTAAAAATATTATTATTTATTATACGAAAAAAAATACATAAGAAATTAGTTACAAATCAATTAATTCAAAATTAATTTTTTCACATCCATGACACTAATAAAAGTGACAAAGTTTTAAATTTTCAGCCCCTTAATCCTTGGAAATTTTTAGGGGAGTAAAGAAATTTTCTTAACCTATTAGTCTTAATAATGCCACATCTAGTAAGTGTCATTAAATATCTAATTACAATTATAATAATGAAATTTTATAAAAGTGTCAATGTATAAAGCATCATTAATTTGAAGTTTTGGTGTAGTGAATATAACTATATTTGTAACTATGTATACATATATATAAATATATGCAAATCTATATTTGTTTATAACATTGTATACATTAATGTATAACTACTTATAACAACTTGTATTAATATATCTATATATAACTATATGTTTAACTATATATACCACTATTTTAACTATATATACTATTAGGTATAAAAACATATAACTATAAATAATTGGCTTTGACTACATGTATAACTATAAAAACATTATACATAATTATATTTAAATATATAATCAAGAACATATATTTATTATACATTTTAATATATTAGTATATAAAATGTATTTTACTATATCTATACCTATAGATAACTATATGCATACATATATAAAATTATATGAAAAAATATATATACCTACATGTTAAATATAAGTATAACTATATGTGTAACTATATGAATAAACACATGTAACCATATTTATAATTACATGTATAACAACATACAACATTATGTTTAACTACATGTCTATAACTATATATAAATATTTGTATAACTCTGTAACATTCTATATAATCAAATAAAAATATATTTGTAACTATGTATACATATATATATAAATATATGTAAATCTAAATTTTTTTTATAACTTTGAATACATTTATGTATAACTACTTATAGCTACTTGTATGAATATATCTATATACAACTATATTTTAACTATATATAACTCTATTTTTAATTATATATACTGTAAGTATAAAAACATATAACTATAAATAATTGTCTTTGACTACATGTATAACTATAAAAACATTATACATAACTATATTTAAATATATAATTAAGAACATATATTTATTATACATTTTTATATATTAGTATATAAATTGTATTTTACTATATCTATACCTATAGATAACTATATGTATACATTTACTATTATATGAAAAAATATATATACCGACATGTTAAATATAAGTATACATATATGTGTAACTATATGAATAACCACATGTAATTATTTTTATAATTACATGTACAACGACATACAACATTATGTTTAACTATATGTCTATAACTATATATAAATATTTGTATAACTATGTAATATTCTATATAATTAAATAAAACTATATTTATAACTATGTATACATATATATATGTAATTCTATATATTTGTTTATAATTTTGCATACATTTATGTATAACTAATTATAACTACTTGTATTAATATATCTATATACAACTATATGTTTAACTATATATAACTCTATTTTTAATTATATATACTATAGGTATAAGAACATATAAAAATAAATAATTGTCTTTGACTACATGTATAACTATAAAAATATTATACATAACTATATTTAAATATATAATTAACAACATATATTTAATATACATTTTTATATATTAGTATATAAAAATGTATTTTACTATATCTATACCTATAGATTACTATATGTATAAATATATAAAATTATATGAACAAATAAATATACCTACATGTATAAATATAAGTATACCCATATGTGTAACTACATGTATAACCACATGTAACTATATTTATAATTACATGTATAACAACATATGACATTATGTTTACCTATATGTGTATAACTATTTATATATATTTGTATAACTATATAAAACTCTATATAATTAATTATAACTAAATGTGGCATTATTTCATATCTTGACAATATTTTAGTAGCTCGTGGAGTTTGAACTTACAACCTCCAAGGAGGCTCACTTTATCTCAAGATTCAATGTATCTAGCCTTTGTTTTTGATGGGTCAATTTATATATATACACATTTAATTGATGTTTATAATGTGTGTGTGTGTGTGTGTGTGTGTATAATTATTTATTTATTTAATATAGTTTGAATATATACATATAATATATATATATATTGTTTTTCGTGTTGTTAGCTATAATCATATATATTATATATTATATATTATATATATTATTGACACAATGGAATAATGTTAAAAATATCGCATTAATATTCTAAGCCTCACTTTAAATTCATTGAAAAAAAACTGAGACATGAATATTAACAAATAAATCAAGCATCATTGAACTTCATTGAATTTTAATTTTTACTCATTTATTCATATTAAAAATTTGTTACATTTTTAAAAAATATTTAATAAATAAAATTAAATATAAATCATAAATATATATGGAATACATATGTTTATCTTCAGAATGCATCAAAACATTTTGTTTTTGTTATTCTAATTGAATTTTGAGTATTAATACACATTATTACTAATAAATGAGAGTTGTTAAAATATTATCATATGCTTATTTAAATAATATTGTAAAGCATTGGAATACAACAAAAATATTATTTTATCATTTTTATTTTATAGTCTTAAATTAAAATTAATAACATAAAGCATTTTTATTGTGACTATCCACAAGACCATTGCATTTTCTAAGGGTGTGTTTTGATATTGCTATTTTTTATTACAAAATTATTCTTTTAGCTTAAATATTACTATATATTATAATTTCCATTGAAATTATATAATAGACATTTGTGTCAGAATAATATTGTGTAAAGTGAAGTTATTATCACAATAATATAAATGACTGAAGATACTCTTCATGCACACAATATTAATTTGGATGTTCATAGTAAATCATTACAAGTTCTAAAATCATTAATTACTAGTATATACGTGATGGTTAAATCTTTAATTTGTGAAATTAATAATTTCCCATTTTTCGTATTGATTAGGTATTAATTGAGGTGTATGTAAGTTTTTTTAACCAAACTATCTTTTGATTGTAGTTTTTCCACAAAAAATTTATAGTGTTAATGTCTGTAATCATTTGTATCTCTAATCAATTTAAATTTGCAAGGCTAGAAATCTATAATTGTAGCTGCTTCACATCTATATTTTCTAGTTGTATACTTTGTATGATATGATTTCAATTCCAAATATGTTTCATTCATGTCTGAATTCTTCATTAATTCATTTTCCAAGAGTTCTTGGAATTGGATCTCATTCAATTAATTTATTCTTTTTTTTTATTTTAATATTCAAAGATTGAGTTGAATCATAGTAAAAATTGTGCTATTTGATCTTCATTGAGAAGTGAGAAGCTTACTCCTTCAAAATTTCAATTATTTCTTTTTGCTTTCCTTCTTGTCCATTCACATATTTTACTCCATTCATCTAGTAATAGCATGATATCTATTAATCTTTACCATGCTAAAAAATGCTTTATTATTAAAGCAATTCCTGCAAATGTATTACCTCGATATTCACAATATTTAATATTTAAATATTCATTTGTAAGTAATTTTATTTAATTATCAGTATATTTTGATGTAATTATATGTTTCATTCAAAATAATAATTGAGCATATTATTTGCAAATAAAATAGGCAAAATGAGTTAGATCATTCAGTGGATGTACAAAATGTCTATGAATGGAATTTTGAATCAATTTTTTTTTAGTAGGCTTGAAACTTTCATCAACTTAGCGGGTAGTCAATCAAGATGGATGGATGGAGAAAAAATTAAGTGTCCATGTAATAACCACAAGTGTCAGAATATCCCATTCGTGATGTAAACACCATAAGATATCATTTGGCTAAATATGGCTTTGTACCAAATAATTTTTTTGGATTTATTATGGAGAAAGTACAATCTCTCTGATCATTGATCAAAATGAGTTTACTGAATTATTTGCATGTGGTGAAGAAGCATCATACACATACCATAGAATGGTCATGGAAGCTACTAGTGTTGACTTCAATTTAGATTACATGGATGAACCACCAAAACCTGAAGCTTAGAAATTTTATTAAATACTTAAAGCTACAGATAATGAGTTGTGGCATGGCTATAAACACATTCACAATTGTCACTTGTGGCTCGACTTATGAGCATGAAATTAAAAATAATATGTCTGAGAAATTATTTGATTAGGTGACATAACTAATGAAGTAGATTGTTTTGGAAAATAATTTGGTCACTAACAACTTTTACAACACTAAGAAGTTAGTACGAGGTATGAGTCTACTAGTATAAAAATTGATTGTTTTTTTAATGGATGTATGCATATATTGGGGTGGTCAAGTAATGTTATTAGCTGTAAGTTTTGTAATCATCTTTAGTTTAAGAAGGCACCTTGTGTTGTAGATATGTGAACAAAGATGAAAGTTGCATTTAAGAAGATGTATTGCTTTCCTTTCATTTTTCGATTATAGAGACTATATGCATCAAATGCTAAAGCAAATGATATGAGGTGGCATTCTAAACATGAGATTGAAGAAGGGATGATGTTTCTTCCATTAGATTCACTTTCTTGAAAGTATTCTAGTCATATACATCAAGATTTTACTGCTGAAAGTCGAAATGTGAGATTAGGTCTTTACACTAATTGATTTTAGCCATTTGGCCAATCTAGACAATAGTATTCAACCTAGTCAGTTGATAGTGACACCTTATAATTTACCTCTATGGTTGTGTATGAAGGAGCAAATATGTTTTTGACAATATTGGTTCAAGGGCCAAAAAATCTAAAATACACACTAGATGTTTTTTTATAGCTTCTTATAGTAGTGTTAAATTATTTTGGGATGTTGGCTTGAATACATATGAAATCTCAATGAATAAAAATTTTATTATGCGAGCAGCCCTTATGTGGACAGTAAGTGACTTTCCAGTATATTAAATGTTGTCTGGTTGAAGTATTGTAAGACAATTTGCATGCCCATATTGCATGAAAAAGTCGATGCATTTACTCTCAAATTCAGTGGTAAATAGTCATGGTTGATAATCATCATAATTTTCTACCTATGAATCATTCATTCCCAGAAATAGAATGCATTTCGAAAAAATACATTAGTGATAACAGTTGCACAAGCTATTCATTCTGAAGATGATATTTTGGAAAGATTCAGAGTTTAGGTATGAAGAAGCTAACTGAAAAGGATGCTATTGAAACTAATGGACCAATATGCAAATATTTGGATGGAGGAAATGCATATATTTTGGGACATGCCCTATTGGAAGTCCAATTTAATTCATAATAACTTGGATGTAATGCATATTTAAAAAATATGTTTGAAAATATTTTCAACATTATCCTTAATGTAGACGGAAAAACAAAAGACACTTTAAAATCAAGACAAGAGATGAATGATTAATGTCAGCATCCTGATTTAAACTGAACGAGGCAATAGGAAAATTCTTTAAAGCTTGTACACATTGATAAAGGCAAGAAAGATATTATGTGAATGGCTTAAAAATTTAAAATTTTATGATGATATGTGTCAAATATGGGTAGATGTGTGGATATGAAGAATCTTAAGTTATTTGGAATGAAAAATCATAACTATCATGTATTTATGCAAAGATTAATAACAATTGTATTTGTGAATTACTTACCCTTTGTGTTTAGAAGGTCCTTACAAATTTAGTTTGTTCTTCAAATAGCTTACTACAACCACAATCAAAATAGATAACATGGTGAGGCTGGAGAATGACATGCCACTTATTCTTTTAAGCTTGAACAAATATTCCACAGAGCTTCTTTGACTCAGTAGCATTTTTGGTTCATTTGGCATATGAAGCCAGGATAGCAGGGCTAGTACAATACAGGTGGATTTATCCTTTTGAAAGGTAGATACATATAAGTAGCTGTGTTTTATTATTTCAAATATAAAGTAATATTGTAATTTATATAATTGAAACCTAACATTTTTATTGTAGGCATCTTCATAAGTTGAAATTGAATGTTAGAAACAAGGAAAAAGTTGAAAGTTTAATTTGCAATGCATATTTAGTAGAATAAGCATCATTTTTTGTTCTTATTATTTTGAGGATCATGTCAATACAAAGAATAGAAATGTGTCTCGAATTGATGAAGGTCATGTGCTGCTAGAAGATGATTCTGGACAAGTTATCTATCTTCAAGCACCCTGGAAGAGATTTGGAAGAGCAAAGAAAAGTGTATGACAAATGAAGAGTACAAAGCAACCAGAGCTACGTGTTACTTAATTGTTAGAAGGTTGACCATATATTGAGTATCTATACCCAAATGGTTGTAGGTTTAATCATAGTTAAAATTGATTTACATTTTTCTTCCTCTGTTTATATTTGTGTAGTATTTATGTGAGAATTAAAAAACATGCAACCAATAATTTCCAGCCATGAGGATGATTGTATGCTAGAAATAGAATTCTGAATTGGTTCAAAAACAATGTGAGAATTATTAAGTTTAAATTTTTGAATTATTAATTTATTAGTATCTTTTAGTTTTTAACATCATTTGTATAATTATGCAACAAGAAATGATCCTTCAAATAAAATTCCAATATTTTCATTCAGAATCTAAGTAAATGCCCATTTAGATATGACAACCTATCCTATGTATTTTGAATGGATATAAATTTCACACAATTATGCATGGTTCTTCTAAAGCAACAATGAATAGTGGTGTATGATTAAAGGCTCAATTTATAGTGCAGATGAGATTGATTATCATGGTCAACTCATAAGTTATTGAGTTGGAGTATCTGGACTTGAAAATAATAGGATTGTATTATTAAAGTGTAGTGGTTTGATCCTACATGAAATATGGGTACAAAGATTCATTCGGATTATAAGCTAGTTGATTTTACCTATAAACGTAGATATAATCGATATGTGCCATTTATTATGGTAGTTCAAGCCACTCAAGTATATTATTGTACATATCCATGTTTATCTCATGATAAGAAAGACTAGTGCATTATTTGCAAAATTAAAGCTCGATCAAATTTTAAAGTACCAACATTTCAAGAAAGAAGTGAAACATAGCTATTTCACCGGCATTCCAATAAGATGACATTAATAATATTGTGCCGTGCATGTAGATGAAGATCCTATAAATTTATGTGACTAAAATAGTGGCCTAAAAGAAATTGAAGATGAACAATTTATATCTGAAGATGAGTTGGAACTTCCATCAGAATCAAAGAAATGACATAAGATCCATTGGAGGATGACAGTGATGCCATAATTAAATTGTTATGATTATTTATAATATTATACTTCAAAGACTTTTATATTTTGTTGAAATCTATTGGTGTGTATTATTCTAAAATGATTGTTCATCATATCTCTATTATTTGTTCATGTTTTTATTTTTTGTATAGTTGATGGCACCTAAAGGATGTGGTCGTGGTGGAGGTGGATGTGGATGTAGAAATGGATGAAATTCATCTTGTATTTTACATCTGTTGCAAATTTAGTACCATCTCATACCTACAATATCCAGACTTCAACAGCACAATCACCATCTCCATCTCCATCATCATCATCATCTTTAACACCTTTACCATCACTTTATTAATATAAGCCACCACCCATTGTCCTACCTGCACACACTTTTGATCCATCATTAATTTCTACACCACCTTTTACACCGATAGTTCCCCCATTTACAATACCATTATATTGAGGATGACTAGCCTGTGTAGCTTAAGCATTAGGAGGAGCCAGATGTTAAGAAAAAAATCAGAGATTGCCAGCAAAAATCGATGGACAGAGGTAGCCGAACTAGGTACAAGATTATCTCACCACACAGGAGGGTTAAAGTCGAGCATTGAGCATGATAGAGATTTAGTACAATTTTAAAGTTTCAAATATTTATATATTAAATAGTTGTCCTAATAGTTCAAATAAATCAAATATGTGCATGGCTTTATTAATTTTGTTTAAATTTAGTAAAATTTTTTTGACTTTATAAATACAAACTACAAGTCAAAGAATTGGGTTAAGATCCCAATTTTTATGAGATTTTAATGAGGATGCATGTGAAGAAAGTGAATGGTCAGTTTGTTGACAATAAGCCTCATATGATTGCTATAAGAATCTGTTATATTAATAAAATTTTATATTACTATAGTAAATTTTGAAAGTAGTTTGGAATCCAAAATATTAAATTTATTTTATGTATATTTAGAAGAGTATTTTTTTCTATTTTTTCACAGGAACTCATGTAGGAACGTGTTAGAGCTACTTCTCAACAAGTAGAGGGTTCTATGAATCTTCAACCAATTGACTATGATCCTATGTATTTAAAGATCATAAGAGGTCATAAGAAGCAACGAGTATATGACATCGGCTCGAAGGGAGTGACATTTTGTTGTAGCAGTCACGCTTCTAATTCATTTGTCACAGTAATAGTGGGTGAGGTGGTCAAAAATATGTATTGGAAACAAATAAACATTTTGAAGTTATGGAGACTAAAAGAAAGAGAATGATGAGTAGATTTCTCATTTTAAGGAAAAATACATGAAATGAAAAAAGAGAAGGATGAAAAATTACTCATTGGAAGGAAGAAGTGCAACAAATGAAAGAAATGAATGAAGAGATGAAAGAAATGAATGATGAGATGAAAGAAATTAAGAATGTAATCCAATAGTAGATGTCCTATATGGAGTCATAGTTAGTGGCCTTGACATGATAGATAACATTCTGAGATCTAGCTGCAAAACTATACAGGAAAGGCTAGCACAAATGCACCAACTAATTATGAGGATGAATTTGTATCAGAATTATTTCTGAACTATTTTTGATTTTTGTCTATGTGTAGCTAAATAGGATGAGACTTTTTTTGTGGCATCATTTTTTTTATTATGGATTTTCTTTGCTTTGCCGATTAACCTAATCATAAATCTTTGTAGGAAATTTGATGTGAGATGCACGAATAAATTCTGGTTCAAAGCCTTTAGGCATTGTCACGGTCCTTCCTATGGATGGGTTCCATATTTACTAATCTCTACTAGATCAAAAAGAGGCTGAGCTATTATTATTATCATTATTTCTAAAATATTGTATTCTTGTATTTTCTCTCTCTCTCTAAACATCATTGTGGCCATCTTTTAGATATTGTTGAAGTTGTATGACTATTATTTGAGATTCGTGTTTGTTCATGTCTATAATTACTATTTTTATTTATCTGTGAATGTTTTTTGTTTTAATGGAGTGCATATTATTTTTATGAAGTGCAGTTTGAATTGTTTACAGCCATGGATGTGTATGATAATGAACTATTCTGTAGTTACGTTGTCGCATACAACGAAATGATGGAGCTTGCTTCGAACCAAGAGAAGAATAATATTACAGTAGAAACTATAGGGTTTATGGACTAACACAATGAAGAAACATTCTAGGAAAGCCGCACGAGAGCATGGTGCTGCGGGGAGTGGCGGGGTAGAGCAACCTCCTTATATGCCTTGGGACTGGGAAAGAGTTCTGGTTGTAGGGAGGTAGGATGTGAACTTTGATATGTCTAGCATGGCTCGTGGCTTATCTTCCAGGTTTTCCTCTGAGAGTTTTTAGATATATTTTCGAAAATTGAAATAATATTTGAATTTCTTATTAATGTTGATTGTGATGTTTTGTGCATTCTTTGTAAAGTATAAATGGGATAATACTTTACCTGTTGTTCTATATTATATATATACCTACTATTCTATATCTATAAGACATCCATTAATACTATAGTGTATATGTATATATACTACAGTGTATATGTACATATATACTATAGTATATATGTACATTTATACTCGGTATATGTACATATACACTACAATATTATATGTACATATATACGGTATATAACTATCTTATTGATGAGCACGATGGTTGTGATATTGCTTATGTTTTGCTAGGTGTCATGTTCTCTACTTAACCAAAAATTTTATTTTTTTGGTAATGACCATTTCTATGCATCAATGGTTCAGTTGAACTAGAAAGGTACAATATATGGACAAGATAAAAAAATATATAAAGATAAGAAAATAGTGTGTGTAGGTGTGTGTATTTGGACACATATATTTATACAATATTCATGCTGTATGCATATATATTGCATATATACATACTTATGCATTTTTAAGTAAATATAAAAAAATATCTAAGGCATACATGCATGAAAGCACCATTCATTAGTTTTTTTATTGCTGAATATTGCAGACCATCCCCATTAATCCCAAGCCTTTTCTTAACAACTTGACTGGGAAGTCGATCATTGTAAAACTCAAGTGGCGAATGGAATACAAAGGTGAGCTACCTTGTGTTCTTTTCCTGTGCATTATAGTGTTTTTTCTCATTTTTTTTCTTTGGTTTTTTTAGGTTTCCTTGGTTAGGTGGATTCCTATATGAACCTACATGTGTGAAAAAATTCAATACCACGCAGCATGTTGTCATTTCAACTTTTATTTCCCTTTTGTTTGGCACTTTCTAACTTTCTTATAATTAACCCCAGGCTCATGCGTGAAGCTCGGAAACACAGAAGAATATGTTGATGAGCAGTTCACTGAAAATCTTGGAGAAATCTTGATTCAGAATTTAAAAATAAGCTTATGTTTATCTCGTTGTGTGTAATTTTTAGCAAATGACAGTTGGTGTTGTATGCTCTAGTCTATCTGTTTATCAGCGACATTGTGTTGTGTTCTTTATTAGTTTGTAAATAAAGTATGTTATGCTCCATATGTAAGTGTAACAATATTCTCTATCTGCATGGAGTACCAGAGGACAAAGAACTAGAAGATGATTACAATGCCTGAGAAACCTATATGTATGTTTTTTAAGCCCTAGAATATTTCCTTCTGTTATCTTTGATGGTATGTGTATTTGCATGAAAGTACATGTGTCTGTATTTAGACACACACACAAGCACATACATACATGAACAAGTATACATACATGCAACTAATTGCAAGGTTAAAAAAAGTGATGTTGGAAGTGCAACTAGATAGAAAAAGGGAAATTACAAATACAAGGAAGGAGTTGGAGGCGGAGAGGAAATGCAAACTATAACTAAAGGAAGTAATGCAGATGGCCATGGAGGGACATGCTCATGTGCTAGAGTAGTATGCATATTTTGAGGAGTTGGGGAAAAGAAAGCAATGTTAATTGCATAGACAGATTATACTGTATGCACTATCACTAGATACATTGATGAAGAATAAGATGAAATCAAGTTTTGTTATGTTTCTGTTTTAACCATGTAACATATAGTATCCGAATTTTTTATTAACTGATTTTATTTTTTATTAATTGTAAATATTCGTTTATAGTTTATATTTTTATTAAATTTAATGTTAAAATTTAAAAATATGTAATTAAATTTTATGTAAAAAATTAAAAAATGTGAAAATAAATTTGGAATGAAAATAGCTAGGGATTTTCCCTCACTAGCTACGAAAATTTTCCCGCTAATTTAGCTAGGGAATTTTCCCTCGCTAATTTTTCTTTAGAAATTTCCCTCATTTATTTTGCTATGGAATATAGTACTCGTTAATTTTTGTGACAAGCACTTTAGATTAGGAAAGGTTCCATCATTAATCCATTATTATATCTACCTTAGAGATGGAAAACCCCCATTTTTCTAGGAAATTTTCCCTAGTTGTTTGGGATTTTTCTTATGGTGAATGATGTCGAACTCACATTGACTATTAAGAAATCATAATTAAAAAAAACTAAATTAAATTACTTCATGCGAAGAATTGAAAGATAAGTTCATCGTTCTGCTGTTCAACATTACCACATTCACAAAATGATGATCCATTGTTTCAAATAATAGATGTATGAATTCTAAAATCACAAGCTCATTCTGCAACATTTATGATTCTAGTCACTAATATCGTTGCTCATTTAATAGAAAAAAAAACAAAAAACAAAAAATCAAAACCAATTGATCCGGCTCAACTTGAAATACAACTTTTAGATGCGATAGGAACTTACTTCATCGTTCTCAATGCCAACTAGGATAAATAAAGATCCATAGCACCGGTATACGATTTTGTAGTTATGATGCTCCACAAATGAGTAGCAAAAGAGATCACAAAATAGAAATAACTTCAAATAGTGGAACAATACCCATGGCTGTGAAGAATCCACATGTATGAGAAATAAAATCAGAAAAGAAGTAACAAGATGATTAAAAATAATAATGACCCACTGCTCTATCTACTTAAGAAATTTCCAAATGATTTCATCTTATAGGGCATACTGTTCTTCAATAGTTCACCATTCATAGTTGTACTCTCATCATTATATGGTAGATAATAGTTATTAAATTCTTGAATTGAACTTACATCATCATAAAAATATATCATATAGACAGAAGTATGCATATCTTTTTAGTTTGTACAAATTATTAGGTGGTGATTAATAAAAGGTAAACCAAATTATTCTAATTCAACAATATTTCAAAATTAGTTTAGTTGATCGTGAGGATTGTATGCAGCAAAGAGAGATTCATGTAGTGATTATCACTTTTAGACAACATGAATAATGTCCCCCCCCCCTCCCACCACTAATATCTCTAATGGCTAGACATAGATGAGGCTACAGATTCTCCAAGAAGTTTTCTACAAAAATTTTCTCCATTGAATAATTTTTTTCTAATATAGATGGACATAGAGTGAGCAGAAGGCTGACATATATTTTTTTCCTGATTTACATACATTGAACTTGTCTGCCTTTGTGCACGAAAACTCATGTGGGGCAAGATAAATGTTATGCCTTGTCATTCTTGCATTCAAAATAATACATGCTGCTCCCCTATTCGCATCCACTTATGATAAGATTTGCCAGCTATAATTCCCTTTGTGCTTTCATTTCGATATCCCCATCTACAGTAGAAAGAAATATTTATAGTCAAAGAAGCAACAATAGTAATAATCATGTTTGCAGAATAGAATACCAATATTTTTTTGATAGATTTGATGAAAAAGGATGTGTAGAAGAATTAAGAAATGGGAGTAGAGAAAAGAAGAGATGCCTAACAATAGATCAAGTGAAGGCAATGAAGAAAAACTTTGAAGTTGAAAACAAGCTTGAACCAGAGAGGAAAAAAAACTGGCTCATGAACTTAGCTTGCATCCAAGACAAATAGTTGTTTGGTTCTAAAACCACCATGCTAGGTAGAAAACCAAGCATTTGGAGAGATATTATGGCCTCCTAAAAGCAAATAGTGACTCACTGAAGCTCAATTATGAAGCCCTTAAACATTATCACGAAGCCTTGATAAAACAAATTAGGGAATAAAAGGCACACCTTAATGCTGAAAACACAGAGACTAATAGCTTGTTCAACAAGGGGGAGGGTCTTTTACCAGAAATAGACTAGAAAGAGTTTAAGAGTGGATTATTAGATAGTGATTCGAGTGCGATCCTGAAAAATGATAATAGTTCGGATTCTAGGATTTCTTCTTTCAGGTTGAAAAATTGTAGCAAATCATATATCAAATTATGATAGTCAAGCATTGAATCATGGATTAATACATACAGACATGAAATGGGGTTGAAGATTACGAAATCACACATTCTCGCCTCTGAATTAGTTGCTATCTAGTTCAAATTGGAAGTGGTAACTTGCAATGCTCATGACCTAGTGCACAAAAAAAATCCTAGGCGAGTTTTAGGATTTTATGCTCATGACCTAGTGCATAAAATAAAATACTAGACAAGTTTTAGGTTTTTTGGCTCATCCCTTGCTCAGGACATGGTGCACGAAACTATGTTCATCATAGTTCCTCTCCCGAAAGGATCTGTGATGAACAGTGAACACATGCGACTTTTAGGATTTTAATTATAACCATAAAATAAATAATATATATATATATATATATATTATGGTTATAATTTTTTGTGAATTCAATATATTTTTATGAATATAATAAGAAATAAATTTATAGTATTTTGTAAATATTTTTTAAAAGATTCCTATAATCATAAAAATAGTTTTATTACAGTTTTATTAATATAAATATATTCATTATTTTAGATTTTTTATAAAATATTTTTTTATAATCATACAAATAATAATGTTAAGCTTTTATTAATACAAATGTTTATGTATATTCATTTATTAATTCAAAAAATATAAAAATTGTTTATAATTATAGAATTAATTATTTAATGTTTTTATTAATACAGATATTTAAATTTATTTTTTAATTAAATCGAATATTATTTTGTAAATATTTGTAATATTTTATAATTATATATATAGTTAATTTAGGCTTTATTAAAATAAATTTTTATTTGTATTTATATAATTTTGTAATTATATATTTATAATATCATATTTTTTTTATTATATGAGAAGGCATCTCCCAAGGAACCCTAATCTATAGACCATGACAAACCTTCAATATAAAAAATTACATCAAATATTAAAACAATTAATATAAAAAAAGAAAATAATTCAGAATAGATTAATGATATAAATAATCCTTAGATAAATAGTTAGGGAAAATTCCAAGCTAAATGTATATATTTTGTAAAAATTATTAATTAAGGATGAATCATTTGCATTTAATATATAATTGTAAAAAAAATTTATAGAGAATGATTTAGCGAGTGTTTTTTTCTCGAGTTAAGTAGCTAGAAAAAATCAGTATCTAAAGTCATTGCTAAATTTTCTGCCATTCTTTGTGACAAATTCTACGAGGATAATAGCTAGAGAAATTTTTCAATCGAAAATTTCTAATTTTAATCTGTCATAAATCCATTAAAAATTTGTTATTCAATGTAAAATCAAACAACTCTCGCTATTCCTTAGCTAATCACTTGCAAATTAGCAAGGGAATATATTCCTAGTAAAATATATGTAAGTAATTATTATAGATAGATAAATATAGATATAGACAGATAGATATAATAAATATAGAGTGATAGATAGATAGATAGATAGACAGAGAGATTGATAGATGTATAGAAAGATAGATAGACATATATAAAGATAAATATATAAATAGATAGACAAATAGACATATAGACTAATAGAACGATAGATCAAAAAGAATGATGGACAAATAGGTATATAGGTAAGTAGATTAATAGACAAATAGATAGATAAATAAACATAAAGGTAGATAGATGAAAAGAATGATAGACAGATAGACAGATAGACAGATAGAAATATAGATATATAGATAGACAGACAGACAGATAGATAGACAGATTGATATATAGTCAGATCGAAAGATTTGTAAATAGAAAGATAGATAAATTGATAGAAAGATAGATTAATAGATGGATAGATAAATAGGTAGATAGATAGATAAATAGATAAATATTTAATAGATAGATAGATAAATAGAGATATATATAGACATATAAACATATAGAAAGATAGACAGATTGACAGATTGATAGATAGATAGACAAATAGACAGATTGAAAAATGGATAAATAGATAGATTAATTGATGATGAGATAGACAAATAGATAGATAGATATATAGACAGAAAGATAGATAGTTTGACAGATAGTTATATAGAGAGATTAGTAGATATTAAGATAGACAAATTGATAGAATGATAGATATATGGATTATAGACACATATATAGGTAGACAGATAGATATATAGAATAGATAGATATTTAATAGATGATAGAAAGTTAGATAGTTAGATAGATAGATACATAGATAGATAGACATATAGACATATAGAAAGATATATACATTAATAGATTTATAGATAGACAGATCAATTGATAGACAAAATTGATAGATGGATAGATAGACACCTTGATATATGGTGAGATAGACAAATATACAAATAGAAAAATAGATAGAGAGATAGCTAGAAAGACAAATAGACAAATAGACAAATAGATAGATATATAGACATATAGACAAATAATAGTAGAAAGATAGATAGATAGAGAAATAACAGACATACAAATAGAAAGATAGATAAATAGAAAGATAAATAGATAGATAGACAGATAGAGAGAGATAGACAAATAGACATATTGACAGAAAGATAGATTGACATATAAAGAAATTGACATATAAATAGATAGATAGATATACATATAGATAGATAAACGTATAGCCAGTTAGACAGGTAGACATGTAGATAAGTAGATAGACAAATAAATAGATAGATAAATAAAGAAATAGTTAGATAGATAGATAAATAGATATATAGAAAGATAGATGATTGAATGAGACACAGATATATAGACTAATAAACAAATAGATAGAGAGATATACAAATAGATTAATAGAGAGATAGGCAAAATGATAGATAGATAGATAGATATATAGATAGACCAATTGAAAGAAAGATAGATAGACAAATATACAAAAAGATAGCTAGATAGATAGACAGATAGAGATATAAACAAATAAATAGATAGACAGATAGAGAGAGATAGACAAATAGACATATTGACAGAAAGATATATTGACATATAAAGAAATTGACATATAAATAGATAGACAGATATACATATAGGTAGATAAACGTATAGCCAGTTAGACAGGTAGACATGTAGATAAGTAGATAGACAAATAAATAGATAGATAAATAAAGAAATAGTTAGATAGATAGATAAATAGATATATAGAAAGATAGATGATTGAATGAGACACAAATATATAGACTAATAAACAAATAGATAGAGAGATATACAAATAGATTAATAGAGAGATAGGCAAAATGATAGATAGATAGATATATAGATAGACCAATTGAAAGAAAGACAGATAGACAAATATACAAAAAGATAGCTAGATAGATAGACAGATAGAGATATAAACAAATAAATAGATAGATAGATAGAGAGAGATAGACAAATAGACATATTGACAGAAAGATAGATTGACATATAAAGAAATTGACATATAAATAGATAGACAGATATACATATAGATAGATAAACGTATAGCCAGTTAGACAGGTAGACATGTAGATAAGTAGATAGACAAATAAATAGATAGATAAATAAAGAAATAGTTAGATAGATAGATAAATAGATATATAGAAAGATAGATGATTGAATGAGACACAGATATATAGACTAATAAACAAATAGATAGAGAGATATACAAATAGATTAATAGAGAGATAGGCAAAATGATAGATAGATAGATAGATATATAGATAGACCAATTGAAAGAAAGACAGATAGACAAATATACAAAAAGATAGCTAGATAGATAGACATATAGAGATATAAATAAATAAATAGATAGACAGATAGATTGATTGAAAGAAAGATTGATTAATTTAAAGATAGGTAGATAGACATATAAAAAATAGACAGATAGATACATATAATGATAGACAATAGATAGATAGATAGACAAATAGATAGGTAGACAAATAGAAAGATAAGAAGATAGATAGATAAATAGATACACAAATAGACAATTAGACAGATATAAAGATAGATTTAAGAGATAGATAGGCAGAGAGATAGATAAAGAGATATATAGATTATAGACAGATAGGTAAAGAGATAGATTGATAGATTGAAAAATTGAAAGATTGATAAATAGACAGAAAGATATAAAGATAGATAGACATATAGATAGATAGACAGATAAAAATATATATAATTAGATAGATAGATTGCTAGATAAAAAATAGATAGATAGACATATAGATTCATAGAATTTAGAAAGATAGAAAGATAGATAAATAGATAGATAGTATGATAGTATGATAAATAGATATACATATAGATAAATAGACAAATAGACATATATACTGAAAGACTGATAGACATATAGATAGATATATCGAAATAAAGATATATAGATAGTCTGAATGATAATTAGATAGAATGATAGATATATAGATAGATAGAAAGACACATAGATAGATAAACAGATACTTAGATAGATAGAAAGACAAATAGACATATTTACTGAAAGATAGATAAACAAATAGGTAGATAGATAGGTAGATTGACATATAGATAGTGAGATAGATAAATTGATTAATAGACAGATATATTAAAACATAGACATATAAATAGATTAATAAATAGAAAAATAGATAGATACATAGGTATATAGGTAGATAGGTAGATAGATAGAGACACAGATAGATGCATAGATAGATATACACATAGATATATAAATTGGTAGACATATAGGTAAATAATAGATAGACAAATAGATGGACATATAGATAGATAAATAGAAAGATAGATAGAAAAGTAGAAAGAAAGATTAATAGATATATAGATCATTAGAATTATAGAATTATAGATAGATAGAAAAAAACATATAGACAAATAGTCAGATAGAAGGATAGACAAGTAGACAAATAGAAAGAAAGACATAGAAAAAAATATAAATAGATAGATAGATAGATTAACAAATAGATAGATTGATAAATAGATATATAGATAGATTGATAGATAGATTGATAATTGATAGATAGATAGAAAAATAGATAGACATATAGATAGATAAATAGACAGATAGATGTTAAAGAAAGATAGATATATAGAGAGATAGATAGACAAACAGTTAGTTAGACAGATAAAGTGATGACCACATAAATAGATAGACTAATAACCTAATAGACTGAAAGATAGATAAATAGAAATTATGATAGATAGATAGTTACATAGATAGATAGATTGATTGATTGAATAATAGACAGATAGATATATTAAAAGACATATAAACTGATAGACAGATTGACAGATATATAGTTAGAAAGATCGATACATTGATAGACAAATAGAAATGATTATAATTAAATATATAGATAGTTAAATATATAGACAGATAGATAGATAAATAGATAGATAGACTGATAGACATATGACAAATAGATACAAAGACAAATAGATAGATTAATAGATAGACGGATAGATAGATAAATATTTAATAGATAGAGAGATAGATATATAGATAGATATATATATATATATAAACATATAAAAATATAGAAAGATAGAAAAAATTATAGATTAACAGACAGATAGATAGATAGATAGACAAATAGATAGATTAAAAAATGAATAGATAGATATATTATTAGATGATTAGATAGACAAATAGACAAATAGAAAAATAGATATATAGATAGAAAGATAGATAGTTTGACTGATAGTTAGATAGAGAGATTAGTAGATATTAAAATAGACAATTGATAAAAAGATAGATAGATTATAGACACATATATAGGTAGACAGATAGATAGATAGAATAGATAGATGATTAATAGATAGAAAGATAGTTAGTTAGTTAGATAGAAAGATAGATAGACATATAGACATATAGAAAGATAGATAGACATATAGACATATAGAAAGATATATACATTGATAGATATATAGATAGACATATAGACATTTTTGACAGATGGATAGATAGATAGATTGATTGATAAAAAGATAGACAAATAGACAAATAGAAAAATAAAGAGATTGATAGAAACAAAAATAGACATATAGATAGATAGATAGACATATAGACAAATGATAGTATAGAGATAGATAGATAGACAAATATTAGACAGACAAATAGAAAGATAGATATATAGAAAGATAAATTGATAGATAGATAGACAGATATAGAGATAGAGATATAGACATATTGACAGAAAGATAGATTGACATAAAAAAATTAACAGATAGATATATAGCTAGATAGACATATAGATAGATAGACATATAGTTAGTTAGACATGTAAACAAGTAGTCAGGAAAATAAATAGATAGATAAATAAATAGTTAGATATATAGAAAGATAGATAGACAAATATACAGATAGATAAAAAGATAGACAAATAGATAGATAGAGAGAGAGACAAAATGATAGATAAACAGATATATTGATAGATATATATATATATATATACTCCGATTGAAAGAGAAATAGATAGACAAATATACAAAAAGATAGCTAGATAGATAACAAATAGAAATATAAAAAAATAGAAATATAAACAAATAGATAGATAGATAGATAGACAGATAGATAGACTGAAAGATAGATAGACTAATTTACAGATAATAGATAGACAAAATGATAGATAGATAGATATATTGATAGAAAAGTGTATATATATATAGATACTCCGATTGAAAGAGAAATAGATAGACAAATATACAAAAAGATAGCTAGATAGATAACAAATAGAAATATAAACAAATAGATAGATAGATAGATAGACTGATAGATAGATTGAAAGATAGATATATTGACAAATTTACAGATAGTAGATAACATATAGAAAGATAGACAGATATATATATATATATATATATATATAATGATAGACAATAGATAGATAGATTTAAAGATAAAAAGATAGATAGATAAACAGATACACAAATAGATAGTTAGACAGATATAAAGATATAAAGATAGATAAAGAGATAAATAGATATACATATAGATAGATAGAAAGATATAAAGATATAAAGATATACAGATATATAGATAGTAGAGAGATAGATTGATAGATAGGCATATTAAAAGATAGATAAATAGACAGATTAAAAGATAGCTAAATAGACAAATAGACAAATAGAAAAATAAAGAGATTGATAGAAACAAAAATAGACATATAGATAGATAGACATAAGACAAATGATAGTATAGAGATAGATAGATAGACAAATATTAGACAGACAAATAGAAAGATAGATATATAGAAAGATAAATTGATAGATAGATAGACAGATATAGAGATAGAGATATAGACATATGACAGAAAGATAGATTGACTATAAAAAATTAACATATAGATATCTAGCTAGATAGACATATAGATAGATAGACATATAGTTAGTTAGACATGTAGACATGTAAACAAGTAGTCAGGCAAATAAATAGATAGATAAATAAATAGTTAGATATATAGAAAGATAGATAGACAAATATACAGATAGATAAAAGATAGACAAATAGATAGATAGAGAGAGAGACAAAATGATAGATAAACAGATATATTGATAGAGATATATATATATATATATATACTCCGATTGAAAGAGAAATAGATAGACAAATATACAAAAAGATAGCTAGATAGATAACAAATAGAAATATAAAAAAATAGAAATATAAACAAATAGATAGATAGATAGATAGACAGATAGATAGACTGAAAGATAGATTGACTAATTTACAGATAATAGATAGACAAAATGATAGATAGATAGATATATTGATAGAAAAGTGTATATATATATAGATACTCCGATTGAAAGAGAAATAGATAGACAATATACAAAAAGATAGCTA
>JAREIK010002225.1:165811-206290 GCA_029783825.1 Sapria himalayana | reverse complement strand
GTCTATCTGTCAAGTTATCGACCTGTCTACCTATCTACTTGCATAACCATCAACCTATCTACTTGTCTACTTGTCAACCTATCTACATGTCTACTTATCTACCTGTCTACATGTCTATCTCTCTACCTATCTATCTATTTATCTATCTATCTATCTATAAGTATATCTTTCTGATTGTAATATCTATCTTTTTGTCTATTTTTATATCTATTTATCTATCTATCTGTCATCTATCTATCAATCTATCAAAAAATCAATAAATAAATCAATCGAACTATCTTTTTATCTTTATATCTATATATCTATCTATCTATTTGTCTATCTATCTATCGGTTTATCTGTCAACCTATTTATTTATCTATCTATTTTTGAATATATCTATATATATATTTATTATCTTTCTATCTTTTAATTTGTCATCTTTCTATCTCTTATAATTAACTATCCATCAATTTGTCAATATATCTATTTGTCTATCTATCTATATGTTTATATATCAATCTTTCTATATTCTATTTATTTATCTATCAATTTATCTATCTTTCTCACTCTCTATCTATCTTTCAATCAATTAATCTATCTGTCTATATATCTATCTGTCTATCTATCTATCATTCTATCTATCTATTAGTCAATCTATCTATTTGTCAATCTGTCAATAATTCAATAAATCTATCTATCTATCTATTTGTTTATCTATCTAACTTTCTTTCATTCTATCATTATATCTGTCTATCTAACTTTTTATCTATCTATCTACTTTTCTATTTATAAATCTTTCAATCTATATATCTATCTTCTTTCTATTTGTCTATTTTTTTTATTTGTATCTCTATCTATCAAACTATCTGTATGTCTATCTATCTATTTGTCTTTCTATTTATTTTTCAAGCTATCTATCTATGTAATTATCTTTCTATCTATTTATCTATATATCTGTCGATCGATAAATCAATCTATCTATCTATCTGTTTGTATATTTATCTATCAATCTATAAATCAATCAATCAATATATGAATCTATATATCTATCTATCTATCTATCTTGCTATTTAATTATATGTCTATCTGACTATCTTTCTAAGTAATTATTTTACTATCTCTATATTAATTGTTAAATCTTTCCACCTATCAATCTATCTATTTGACTATCAATCAATCTGTATATCTATCCATCAATCTATCTATATATATTTCTAACTATGTATCTATCTCTTTGTATATCTATCTATTTGTTTATCTATCTATATATCTTTCATTCTATCATTATATCAGTCTATTTATCTATCTATCTATCTATCTACTTTCCTATTTATAAATCTTTTTATCTAACTATATATATATCTATCTTTTTATCTATTTATTTGTATATCTATCATTCTATCTATCTATCTATCTATCATTCTATATGTCTATCTATCTATCTATCCCTCTATCTATCTTTCTATCTACCTATCTACTTATCTACCTGTCTACTTGTCTACATATCTACCTATCTACCTGTATATATATCAATCAATTAATCTATCTATCTATCTCTTTATCTATCAATGTGTCATTTTATGTATCTATTTATCTATCTATATATATATCTATCTATTTGTCTATTTGTTAATCATTCTATCTCTCTTGCTATCTATCTGTCTATTTGTCTATCTATCTAGCTTTTTATATTTTATCTATCTATCTCTCTAGTTATTTATCCATCACTATTTCTATATGTCTAATTGTACAATTATATATATGTCTATCTATCTATCTATTTATCTATATATCTACTTGCCTATATATCAATCTATATATCTAACTATTTATCTTTATATATGGCTTTCTGTTTATCTGTCTATTTGTCTATCTATATATCTGTCAATATATTTATCTATCTATTTGTCTAATTGTCTATCTGTCTATCTATCTATATGTCTATATGGCTATCTATTTATCTTTGAATATGTTTATCTATCTATCTGTCTAATTTTTTATCTGGCTATCTATCTATATGTCTATATGGCTATCTATTTATCTTTCAATATGTTTTATCTATCTATCTATCTATCTATATATGTCTACATGTTTATCTATCTATCTATATATGTCTATCATTATATCTATCTATCTGTGTATTTGTCAATATTTCAATATATATAGTCTATCTTTTTATTTGTCTATCTATCTGTGTATTTGTCTATCTAACTATCTATATATTTGTATATCTATCTATTTATCTATCTGCTTATCTATTTATCTATTTGTCTATCTATTTGTCCATCTGTATATGAGTCAATATGTCTATATGTCTATAAATCTATCTGTCTATCATTCTATTTGTCTATCTTTTATCAATCAATATTTTTATTTATATATGTATCTAATCTCTTTGTCTATCAATGTATTTGTTTATATGTCTATATGTCTCTATGTCTATCTATCTATCTGTTTGACTATCTATCTATCTATCTATCTATTTGTATATATGTTTATATGTCCATCTCTCTATATGTATATATGTCTATCTATCTATATGTATATAAGTCTATCTATATGACTATCTAAAAATTTGTTTATCTATCAATCTATCAATCTCTCTCTTTGTCTATCTATCTATATATCTCTCTATCTATCTCTCTATCTCGCAATCTATCTATCTCTCTATCTCTCTACCTGTCTAACTATCTCTCTATAAATCTGTCTTTCGACCTATCTATCTATCTTTTTATCTCTCTATCTTTCTATCTATCTATCTATTAATCAATCTATTTATATATGTATCTATCAATCTGTATGTTTATCAGTCTTTCTATGTATCTTTCTATTTATCTATCTATCTGACAATATATTTAACTATCTACATATTTAATTATAATCATTTCTATTTGTCTATCAATGTATCGATCTTTGTAATTGTATATCTGTCTATCTATCTATCTATCAGTTTATATGTCTATTTATTTATCTATCTATCTATTAATCTATCTATCTATCTATCTTACTTTCTATCTATCTATCTATCAGTCTATTAGTCTATTAGTTTATCTGTATATCTGGTTATCATTTTATCTGTCTATCTAATTGTTTGTCTATATGTCTCTATATATATCTATCAATCTTTAATATCTATTTGTCTATTTATCTATCTATATGTCTATCTATCTATCTATCTATTTGTCTATCTATCTATCAATCTATCAAACTATCAATCAAACTATCAATCAATCAATTTATATATATATTTATCTATCTATCTATTTTTCAATCTATCTATATATCTATTTGTATATTTGTCTATATGTCTTTCTTTTAATTTGTCTACCTCTCTATCCTTCTATCTAACTATTTTTCTATATGATTTTTTTTATTTATCTATAATTCTCTCATTCTATCTATCTATATATCTATTAATCTTTCTATCTACTTGTCTATCTATTTATCTATATGACTATCTATTTGTCTATCTATCTATTTATCAATATGTATATCAATTTATCTATCTATATATCTATCTATGCATCTATCTATTTCTTTATCAGACTACAAATCTACATATCTACCTATCTACCTGTATAACCGTGTATCTATCTATGTATCTATCTGTTTGTCTATTTATCTATCTGTCTATATGTCTATGTTTCAATCTATCTATCTATCTATCAATTTATCTATCCCACTGTCTATCTGTCAATCTATCTATCTATCATTCAATATGTCTATTTGTCTCTCTATCTAACTATTTGTCTATCTATTTATAAGTCAATATGTTTATTTGTCTTTCAATCTATCTAACTATCTGTCTATCTAATAATGTGTCTTTCTATCTATCTATATATCTATCTTTGTATCTAAATATCTTTCAGTCTATCTATATATCTTTCTTTCGATATATCTGTCTATATGCCTATCAGTCTATCAGTATATCTGTCTATCTATCTATCTACCATAATGTATATCTATCTGTTTATCCTTCTGTCTATCTGACTATCTGTCTATTTATTTATCTTTCTATCTCTCTAAATTGTATCATTCTATATGTCTATCTATATATTTGTCTATCTAGCAATCTATCTATCTATTTGTATATATGTCTATATATCTATCTATCTTTATATATTTATGTCTATTTATCTATCTTTTAATCTGTCTATTTATCTATCTTTTAAATTGCCTATCTATCAATCTATCTCTCTAACTATCTATATATCTGTATATCTTTATATCTTTATATCTTTCTATCTATCTATATGTATATCTATTTATCTCTTTATCTATCTTTATATCTTTATATCTGTCTAACTATCTATTTGTGTATCTGTTTATCTATCTATCTTTTTATCTTTAAATCTATCTATCTATTGTCTATCATTATATATATATATATATATATATCTGTCTATCTTTCTATATGTTTATCTACTATCTGTAAATTTGTCAATATATCTATCTTTCAATCTATCTATCAGTCTATCTATCTATCTATCTATTTGTTTATATTTCTATTTGTTATCTATCTAGCTATCTTTTTGTATATTTGTCTATCTATTTCTCTTTCAATCGGAGTATCTATATATATATACACTTTTCTATCAATATATCTATCTATCTATCATTTTGTCTATCTATTATCTGTAAATTAGTCTATCTATCTTTCAGTCTATCTATCTGTCTATCTATCTATCTATCTATTTGTTTATATTTCTATTTTTTTATATTTCTATTTGTTATCTATCTAGCTATCTTTTTGTATATTTGTCTATCTATTTCTCTTTCAATCGGAGTATATATATATATATATATATCTCTATCAATATATCTGTTTATCTATCATTTTGTCTCTCTCTCTATCTATCTATTTGTCTATCTTTTTATCTATCTGTATATTTGTCTATCTATCTTTCTATATATCTAACTATTTATTTATCTATCTATTTATTTGCCTGACTACTTGTTTACATGTCTACATGTCTAACTAACTATATGTCTATCTATCTATATGTCTATCTAGCTATATATCTATATGTTAATTTTTTTATGTCAATCTATCTTTCTGTCAATATGTCTATATCTCTATCTCTATATCTGTCTATCTATCTATCAATTTATCTTTCTATATATCTATCTTTCTATTTGTCTGTCTAATATTTGTCTATCTATCTATCTCTATACTATCATTTGTCTATATGTCTATCTATCTATATGTCTATTTTTGTTTCTATCAATCTCTTTATTTTTCTATTTGTCTATTTGTCTATTTATCTATCTTTTAATCTGTCTATTTATCTATCTTTTAATATGCCTATCTATCAATCTATCTCTCTAACTATCTATATATCTGTATATCTTTATATCTTTATATCTTTCTATCTATCTATATGTATATCTATTTATCTCTTTATCTATCTTTATATCTTTATATCTGTCTAACTATCTATTTGTGTATCTGTTTATCTATCTATCTTTTTATCTTTAAATCTATCTATCTATTGTCTATCATTATATATATATATATATATATATATATATCTGTCTATCTTTCTATATGTTTATCTACTATCTGTAAATTTGTCAATATATCTATCTTTCAATCTATCTATCAGTCTATCTATCTATCTATCTATTTGTTTATATTTCTATTTGTTATCTATCTAGCTATCTTTTTGTATATTTGTCTATCTATTTCTCTTTCAATCGGAGTATCTATATATATATACACTTTTCTATCAATATATCTATCTATCTATCATTTTGTCTATCTATTATCTGTAAATTAGTCTATCTATCTTTCAGTCTATCTATCTGTCTATCTATCTATCTATCTATTTGTTTATATTTCTATTTTTTTATATTTCTATTTGTTATCTATCTAGCTATCTTTTTGTATATTTGTCTATCTATTTCTCTTTCAATCGGAGTATATATATATATATATATCTATCAATATATCTGTTTATCTATCATTTTGTCTCTCTCTCTATCTATCTATTTGTCTATCTTTTTATCTATCTGTATATTTGTCTATCTATCTTTCTATATATCTAACTATTTATTTATCTATCTATTTATTTTCCTGACTACTTGTTTACATGTCTAACTAACTATATGTCTATCTATCTATATGTCTATCTAGCTATATATCTATCTGTTAATTTTTTTATGTCAATCTATCTTTCTGTCAATATGCCTATATCTCTATCTCTATATCTGTCTATCTATCTATCAATTTATCTTTCTATATATCTATCTTTCTATTTGTCTGTCTAATATTTGTCTATCTATCTATCTCTATACTATCATTTGTCTATATGTCTATCTATCTATCTATATGTCTATTTTTGTTTCTATCAATCTCTTTATTTTTCTATTTGTCTATTTGTCTATCTTTTTATCAATCAATCTATCTATCTATCCATCTGTCAAAAATGTCTATATGTCTATCTATATATCTATCAATGTATATATCTTTCTATATGTCTATATGTCTATCTATCTTTCTATATGTCTATATGTCTATCTATCTTTCTATCTAACTAACTAACTATCTTTCTATCTATTAATCATCTATCTATTCTATCTATCTATCTGTCTACCTATATATGTGTCTATAATCTATCTATCTTTTTATCAATTGTCTATTTTAATATCTACTAATCTCTCTATCTAACTATCAGTCAAACTATCTATCTTTCTATCTATATATCTATTTTTCTATTTGTCTATTTGTCTATTTGTCTATTTGTCTATCTAATCATCTAATAATATATCTATCTATTCATTTTTTAATCTATCTATTTGTCTATCTATCTATCTATCTATCTGTCTGTTAATCTATAATTTTGTCTATCTTTCTATATGTTTATATGTTTATATATATATATATATCTATCTATATATCTATCTCTCTATCTATTAAATATTTATCTATCTATCCGTCTATCTATTAATCTATCTATTTGTCTTTGTATCTATTTGTCATATGTCTATCAGTCTATCTATCTATTTATCTATCTATCTATTTATCTATCTATCTGTCTATATATTTAACTATCTATATATTTAATTATAATCATTTCTATTTGTCTATCAATGTATCGATCTTTCTAACTATATATCTGTCAATCTGTCTATCAGTTTATATGTCTTTTAATATATCTATCTGTCTATTATTCAATCAATCAATCTATCTATCTATGTAACTATCTATCTATCATAATTTCTATTTATCTATCTTTCAGTCTATTAGGTTATTAGTCTATCTATTTATGTGGTCATCACTTTATCTGTCTAACTAACTGTTTGTCTATCTATCTCTCTATATATCTATCTTTCTTTAACATCTATCTGTCTATTTATCTATCTATATGTCTATCTATTTTTCTATCTATCTATCAATTTATCAATCTATCTATCAATCTATCTATATATCTATTTATCAATCTATCTATTTGTTAATCTATCTATCTATCTATTTATATTTTTTTCTATGTCTTTCTTTCTATTTGTCTACTTGTCTATCCTTCTATCTGACTATTTGTCTATATGTTTTTTTCTATCTATCTATAATTCTATAATTCTAATGATCTATATATCTATTAATCTTTCTTTCTACTTTTCTATCTATCTTTCTATTTATCTATCTATATGTCCATCTATTTGTCTATCTATTATTTACCTATATGTCTACCAATTTATATATCTATGTGTATATCTATCTATGCATCTATCTGTGTCTCTATCTATCTACCTATCTACCTATATACCTATGTATCTATCTATTTTTCTATTTATTAATCTATTTATATGTCTATGTTTTAATATATCTGTCTATTAATCAATTTATCTATCTCACTATCTATATGTCAATCTACCTATCTATCTACCTATTTGTTTATCTATCTTTCAGTAAATATGTCTATTTGTCTTTCTATCTATCTAAGTATCTGTTTATCTATCTATGTGTCTTTCTATCTATCTATATATCTATCATTCTATCTAATTATCATTCAGACTATCTATATATCTTTATTTCGATATATCTATCTATATGTCTATCAGTCTTTCAGTATATATGTCTATTTGTCTATTTATCTATATGTATATCTATTTATCATACTATCTATCTATTTATCTATCTTTCTATCTTTCTAAATTCTATGAATCTATATGTCTATCTATCTATTTTTTATCTAGCAATCTATCTATCTAATTATATATATTTTTATCTGTCTATCTATCTATATGTCTATCTATCTTTATATCTTTCTGTCTATTTATCTATCTTTCAATTTGTCAATCTATCAATCTATCTCTTTACCTATCTGTCTATAATCTATATATCTCTTTATCTATCTCTCTGCCTATCTATCTCTTAAATCTATCTTTATATCTGTCTAATTGTCTATTTGTGTATCTATTTATCTATCTATCTTCTTATCTTTCTATTTGTCTACCTATCTATTTGTCTATCTATCTATCTATCTATTGTCTATCATTATATATATCTATCTGTCTATTTTTTATATGTCTATCTACCTATCTTTAAATTAATCAATCTTTCTTTCAATCAATCTATCTGTCTATCTATTTATTTGTTTATATCTCTATATGTCTATCTATCTAGCTATCTTTTTGTATATTTGTCTATCTGTCTTTCTTTCAATTGGTCTATCTATATATCTATCTATCTATCTATCATTTTGCCTATCTCTCTATTAATCTATTTGTATATCTCTCTATCTATTTGTTTATTAGTCTATATATCTGTGTCTCATTCAATCATCTATCTTTCTATATATCTATTTATCTATCTATCTAACTATTTCTTTATTTATCTATCTATTTATTTGTCTATCTACTTATCTACATGTCTACCTGTCTAACTGTCTATACGTTTATCTATCTATATGTATATCTGTCTATCTATTTATATGTCAATTTCTTTATATGTCAATCTATCTTTCTGTCAATATGTCTATTTGTCTATCTCTATCTATCTATCTATCTATTTATTTGTTTATATCTCTATCTGTCTATCTATCTAGCTATCTTTTTGTATATTTGTCTATCTGTCTTTCTTTCAATTGGTCTATCTATATATCTATCTATCTATCATTTTGCCTATCTCTCTATTAATCTATTTGTATATCTCTCTATCTATTTGTTTATTAGTCTATATATCTGTGTCTCATTCAATCATCTATCTTTCTATATATCTATTTATCTATCTATCTAACTATTTCTTTATTTATCTATCTATTTATTTGTCTATCTACTTATCTACATGTCTACCTGTCTAACTGGCTATACGTTTATCTACCTATATGTATATCTGTCTATCTATTTATATGTCAATTTCTTTATATGTCAATATATCTTTCTGTCAATATGTCTATTTGTCTATCTCTCTCTATCTGTCTATCTATTTATTTGTTTATATCTCTATCTGTCTATCTATCTAGCTATCTTTTTGTATATTTGTCTATCTGTCTTTCTTTCAATTGGTCTATCTATATATCTATCTATCTATCATTTTGCCTATCTCTCTATTAATCTATTTGTATATCTCTCTATCTATTTGTTTATTAGTCTATATATCTGTGTCTCATTCAATCATCTATCTTTCTATATATCTATTTATCTATCTATCTAACTATTTCTTTATTTATCTATCTATTTATTTGTCTATCTACTTATCTACATGTCTACCTGTCTAACTGGCTATACGTTTATCTATCTATATGTATATCTATCTATCTATTTATATGTCAATTTCTTTATATGTCAATCTATCTTTCTGTCAATATGTCTATTTGTCTATCTCTCTCTATCTGTCTATCTATCTATTTATCTTTCTATTTATCTATCTTTCTATTTGTATGTCTGTTATTTCTCTATCTATCTATCTTTCTACTATTATTTGTCTATATGTCTATATATCTATCTATTTGTCTATTTGTCTATTTGTCTTTCTAGCTATCTCTCTATCTATTTTTCTATTTGTATATTTGTCTATCTCACCATATATCAAGGTGTCTATCTATCCATCTATCAATTTTGTCTATCAATTGATCTGTCTATCTATAAATCTATTAATGTATATATCTTTCTATATGTCTATATGTCTATCTATCTATGTATCTATCTATCTAACTATCTAACTTTTTATCATCTATTAAATATCTATCTATTCTATATATCTATCTGTCTACCTATATATGTGTCTATAATCCATATATCTATCATTCTATCAATTTGTCTATCTTAATATCTACTAATCTCTCTATATAACTATCTGTCAAACTATCTATCTTTCTGTCTATATATCTATCTATCTATTTGTCTATCTCATCATCAATTAATCTATCTATTTATCCATTTTTCAATCTGTCTATTTGTCTATATATCTATCTATCTGTCAATCTGTCTATCTTTCTATATGTTTATATGTCTATATATATATATATATATATCTCTATTTATCTATCTATCTATTAAATATTTATCTATTTATCTATCTATCTACCTATTTATCTATCCATCTATTAATCTATCTTTCTATCAATTTATCTATCTTTCTATTTACAAATCTTTCGATCTGACTATATATCAATCTGTCTATCTATCTGTCTGTCTGTCTATCTATATATCTATATTTCTATCTGTCTATCTGTCTATCTGTCTATCATTCTTTTCATCTATCTACCTTTATGTTTATTTATCTATCTATTTGTCTATTAATCTACTTACCTATATACCTATTTGTCCATCATTCTTTTTGATCTATCGTTCTATTAGTCTATATGTCTATTTGTCTATCTATTTATATATTTATCTTTATACATGTCTATCTATCTTTCTATACATCTATCAATCTCTCTGTCTATCTATCTATCTATCTATCACTCTATATTTATTATATCTATCTGTCTATATCTATATTTATCTATCTATAATAATTACTTACATATATTTTACTAGGAATATATTCCCTTGCTAATTTGCAAGTGATTAGCTAAGGAATAGCGAGAGTTGTTTGATTTTACATTGAATAACAAATTTTTAATGGATTTATGACAGATTAAAATTAGAAATTTTCGATTGAAAAATTTCTCTAGCTATTATCCTCGTAGAATTTGTCACAAAGAATGGCAGAAAATTTAGCAATGACTTTAGATACTGATTTTTTCTAGCTACTTAACTCGAGAAAAAAACACTCGCTAAATCATTCTCTATAAATTTTTTTTACAATTATATATTAAATGCAAATGATTCATCCTTAATTAATAATTTTTACAAAATATATACATTTAGCTTGGAATTTTCCCTAACTATTTATCTAAGGATTATTTATATCATTAATCTATTCTGAATTATTTTCTTTTTTTATATTAATTGTTTTAATATTTGATGTAATTTTTTATATTGAAGGTTTGTCATGGTCTATAGATTAGGGTTCCTTGGGAGATGCCTTCTCATATAATAAAAAAAATATGATATTATAAATATATAATTACAAAATTATATAAATACAAATAAAAATTTATTTTAATAAAGCCTAAATTAACTATATATATAATTATAAAATATTACAAATATTTACAAAATAATATTCGATTTAATTAAAAAATAAATTTAAATATCTGTATTAATAAAAACATTAAATAATTAATTCTATAATTATAAACAATTTTTATATTTTTTGAATTAATAAATGAATATACATAAACATTTGTATTAATAAAAGCTTAACATTATTATTTGTATGATTATAAAAAAATATTTTATAAAAAATCTAAAATAATGAATATATTTATATTAATAAAACTGTAATAAAACTATTTTTATGATTATAGGAATCTTTTAAAAAATATTTACAAAATACTATAAATTTATTTCTTATTATATTCATAAAAATATATTGAATTCACAAAAAATTATAACCATAATATATATATATATATATATATTATTTATTTTATGGTTATAATTAAAATCCTAAAAGTCGCATGTGTTCACTGTTCATCACAGATCCTTTCGGGAGAGGAACTATGATGAACATAGTTTCGTGCACCATGTCCTGAGCAAGGGATGAGCCAAAAAACCTAAAACTTGTCTAGTATTTTATTTTATGCACTAGGTCATGAGCATAAAATCCTAAAACTCGCCTAGGATTTTTTTTGTGCACTAGGTCATGAGCATTGCAAGTTACCACTTCCAATTTGAACTAGATAGCAACTAATTCAGAGGCGAGAATGTGTGATTTCGTAATCTTCAACCCCATTTCATGTCTGTATGTATTAATCCATGATTCAATGCTTGACTATCATAATTTGATATATGATTTGCTACAATTTTTCAACCTGAAAGAAGAAATCCTAGAATCCGAACTATTATCATTTTTCAGGATCGCACTCGAATCACTATCTAATAATCCACTCTTAAACTCCTTCTAGTCTATTTCTGGTAAAAGACCCTCCCCCTTGTTGAACAAGCTATTAGTCTCTGTGTTTTCAGCATTAAGGTGTGCCTTTTATTCCCTAATTTGTTTTATCAAGGCTTCGTGATAATGTTTAAGGGCTTCATAATTGAGCTTCAGTGAGTCACTATTTGCTTTTAGGAGGCCATAATATCTCTCTAAATGCTTGGTTTTCTACCTAGCATGGTGGTTTTAGAACCAAACAACTATTTGTCTTGGATGCAAGCTAAGTTCATGAGCCAGTTTTTTTTCCTCTCTGGTTCAAGCTTGTTTTCAACTTCAAAGTTTTTCTTCATTGCCTTCACTTGATCTATTGTTAGGCATCTCTTCTTTTCTCTACTCCCATTTCTTAATTCTTCTACACATCCTTTTTCATCAAATCTATCAAAAAAATATTGGTATTCTATTCTGCAAACATGATTATTACTATTGTTGCTTCTTTGACTATAAAGATTTCTTTCTACTGTAGATGGGGATATCGAAATGAAAGCACAAAGGGAATTATAGCTGGCAAATCTTATCATAAGTGGATGCGAATAGGGGAGCAGCATGTATTATTTTGAATGCAAGAATGACAAGGCATAACATTTATCTTGCCCCACATGAGTTTTCGTGCACAAAGGCAGACAAGTTCAATGTATGTAAATCAGGAAAAAAATATATGTCAGCCTTCTGCTCACTCTATGTCCATCTATATTAGAAAAAAATTATTCAATGGAGAAAATTTTTGTAGAAAACTTCTTGGAGAATCTGTAGCCTCATCTATGTCTAGCCATTAGAGATATTAGTGGTGGGAGGGGGGGGGGACATTATTCATGTTGTCTAAAAGTGATAATCACTACATGAATCTCTCTTTGCTGCATACAATCCTCACGATCAACTAAACTAATTTTGAAATATTGTTGAATTAGAATAATTTGGTTTACCTTTTATTAATCACCACCTAATAATTTGTACAAACTAAAAAGATATGCATACTTCTGTCTATATGATATATTTTTATGATGATGTAAGTTCAATTCAAGAATTTAATAACTATTATCTACCATATAATGATGAGAGTACAACTATGAATGGTGAACTATTGAAGAACAGTATGCCCTATAAGATGAAATCATTTGGAAATTTCTTAAGTAGATAGAGCAGTGGGTCATTATTATTTTTAATCATCTTGTTACTTCTTTTCTGATTTTATTTCTCATACATGTGGATTCTTCACAGCCATGGGTATTGTTCCACTATTTGAAGTTATTTCTATTTTGTGATCTCTTTTGCTACTCATTTGTGGAGCATCATAACTACAAAATCGTATACCGGTGCTATGGATCTTTATTTATCCTAGTTGGCATTGAGAACGATGAAGTAAGTTCCTATCGCATCTAAAAGTTGTATTTCAAGTTGAGCCGGATCAATTGGTTTTGATTTTTTGTTTTTTGTTTTTTTTTCTATTAAATGAGCAACGATATTAGTGACTAGAATCATAAATGTTGCAGAATGAGCTTGTGATTTTAGAATTCATACATCTATTATTTGAAACAATGGATCATCATTTTGTGAATGTGGTAATGTTGAACAGCAGAACGATGAACTTATCTTTCAATTCTTCGCATGAAGTAATTTAATTTAGTTTTTTTTAATTATGATTTCTTAATAGTCAATGTGAGTTCGACATCATTCACCATAAGAAAAATCCCAAACAACTAGGGAAAATTTCCTAGAAAAATGGGGGTTTTCCATCTCTAAGGTAGATATAATAATGGATTAATGATGGAACCTTTCCTAATCTAAAGTGCTTGTCACAAAAATTAACGAGTACTATATTCCATAGCAAAATAAATGAGGGAAATTTCTAAAGAAAAATTAGCGAGGGAAAATTCCCTAGCTAAATTAGCGGGAAAATTTTCGTAGCTAGTGAGGGAAAATCCCTAGCTATTTTCATTCCAAATTTATTTTCACATTTTTTAATTTTTTACATAAAATTTAATTACATATTTTTTAATTTTAACATTAAATTTAATAAAACTATAAACTATAAACGAATATTTACAATTAATAAAAAATAAAATCAGTTAATAAAAAATTCGGATACTATATGTTACATGGTTAAAACAGAAACATAACAAAACTTGATTTCATCTTATTCTTCATCAATGTATCTAGTGATAGTGCATACAGTATAATCTGTCTATGCAATTAACATTGCTTTCTTTTCCCCAACTCCTCAAAATATGCATACTACTCTAGCACATGAGCATGTCCCTCCATGGCCATCTGCATTACTTCCTTTAGTTATAGTTTGCATTTCCTCTCCGCCTCCAACTCCTTCCTTGTATTTGTAATTTCCCTTTTTCTATCTAGTTGCACTTCCAACATCACTTTTTTTAACCTTGCAATTAGTTGCATGTATGTATACTTGTTCATGTATGTATGTGCTTGTGTGTGTGTCTAAATACAGACACATGTACTTTCATGCAAATACACATACCATCAAAGATAACAGAAGGAAATATTCTAGGGCTTAAAAAACATACATATAGGTTTCTCAGGCATTGTAATCATCTTCTAGTTCTTTGTCCTCTGGTACTCCATGCAGATAGAGAATATTGTTACACTTACATATGGAGCATAACATACTTTATTTACAAACTAATAAAGAACACAACACAATGTCGCTGATAAACAGATAGACTAGAGCATACAACACCAACTATCATTTGCTAAAAATTACACACAACGAGATAAACATAAGCTTATTTTTAAATTCTGAATCAAGATTTCTCCAAGATTTTCAGTGAACTGCTCATCAACATATTCTTCTGTGTTTCCGAGCTTCACGCATGAGCCTGGGGTTAATTATAAGAAAGTTAGAAAGTGCCAAACAAAAGGGAAATAAAAGTTGAAATGACAACATGCTGCGTGGTATTGAATTTTTTCACACCTGTAGGTTCATATAGGAATCCACCTAACCAAGGAAACCTAAAAAAACCAAAGAAAAAAAATGAGAAAAAAAACTATAATGCACAGGAAAAGAACACAAGGTAGCTCACCTTTGTATTCCATTCGCCACTTGAGTTTTACAATGATCGACTTCCCAGTCAAGTTGTTAAGAAAAGGCTTGGGATTAATGGGGATGGTCTGCAATATTCAGCAATAAAAAAACTAATGAATGGTGCTTTCATGCATGTATGCCTTAGATATTTTTTTATATTTACTTAAAAATGCATAAGTATGTATATATGCAATATATATGCATACAGCATGAATATTGTATAAATATATGTGTCCAAATACACACACCTACACACACTATTTTCTTATCTTTATATATTTTTTTATCTTGTCCATATATTGTACCTTTCTAGTTCAACTGAACCATTGATGCATAGAAATGGTCATTACCAAAAAAATAAAATTTTTGGTTAAGTAGAGAACATGACACCTAGCAAAACATAAGCAATATCACAACCATCGTGCTCATCAATAAGATAGTTATATACCGTATATATGTACATATAATATTGTAGTGTATATGTACATATACCGAGTATAAATGTACATATATACTATAGTATATATGTACATATACACTGTAGTATATATACATAATCAACATTAATACACTATAGTATTAATGGATGTCTTATAGATATAGAATAGTAGGTATATATATAATATAGAACAACAGGTAAAGTATTATCCCATTTATACTTTACAAAGAATGCACAAAACATCACAATCAACATTAATAAGAAATTCAAATATTATTTCAATTTTCGAAAATATATCTAAAAACTCTCAGAGGAAAACCTGGAAGATAAGCCACGAGCCATGCTAGACATATCAAAGTTCACATCCTACCTCCCTACAACCAGAACTCTTTCCCAGTCCCAAGGCATATAAGGAGGTTGCTCTACCCCGCCACTCCCCGCAGCACCATGCTCTCGTGCGGCTTTCCTAGAATGTTTCTTCATTGTGTTAGTCCATAAACCCTATAGTTTCTACTGTAATATTATTCTTCTCTTGGTTCGAAGCAAGCTCCATCATTTCGTTGTATGCGACAACGTAACTACAGAATAGTTCATTATCATACACATCCATGGCTGTAAACAATTCAAACTGCACTTCATAAAAATAATATGCACTCCATTAAAACAAAAAACATTCACAGATAAATAAAAATAGTAATTATAGACATGAACAAACACGAATCTCAAATAATAGTCATACAACTTCAACAATATCTAAAAGATGGCCACAATGATGTTTAGAGAGAGAGAGAAAATACAAGAATACAATATTTTAGAAATAATGATAATAATAATAGCTCAGCCTCTTTTTGATCTAGTAGAGATTAGTAAATATGGAACCCATCCATAGGAAGGACCGTGACAATGCCTAAAGGCTTTGAACCAGAATTTATTCGTGCATCTCACATCAAATTTCCTACAAAGATTTATGATTAGGTTAATCGGCAAAGCAAAGAAAAATCCATAATAAAAAAAATGATGCCACAAAAAAAGTCTCATCCTATTTAGCTACACATAGACAAAAATCAAAAATAGTTCAGAAATAATTCTGATACAAATTCATCCTCATAATTAGTTGGTGCATTTGTGCTAGCCTTTCCTGTATAGTTTTGCAGCTAGATCTCAGAATGTTATCTATCATGTCAAGGCCACTAACTATGACTCCATATAGGACATCTACTATTGGATTACATTCTTAATTTCTTTCATCTCATCATTCATTTCTTTCATCTCTTCATTCATTTCTTTCATTTGTTGCACTTCTTTCTTCCAATGAGTAATTTTTCATCCTTCTCTTTTTTTATTTCATGTATTTTTCCTTAAAATGAGAAATCTACTCATCATTCTCTTTCTTTTAGTCTCCATAACTTCAAAATGTTTATTTGTTTCCAATACATATTTTTGACCACCTCACCCACTATTACTGTGACAAATGAATTAGAAGCATGACTGCTACAACAAAATGTCACTCCCTTCGAGCCGATGTCATATACTCGTTGCTTCTTATGACCTCTTATGATCTTTAAATAGATAGGATCATAGTCAATTGGTTGAAGATTCATAGAACCCTCTACTTGTTGAGAAGTAGCTCTAACACGTTCCTACATGAGTTCCTGTGAAAAAATAGAAAAAAATACTCTTCTAAATATACATAAAATAAATTTAATATTTTGGATTCCAAACTACTTTCAAAATTTACTATAGTAATATAAAATTTTATTAATATAACAGATTCTTATAGCAATCATATGAGGCTTATTGTCAACAAACTGACCATTCACTTTCTTCACATGCATCCTCATTAAAATCTCATAAAAATTGGGATCTTAACCCAATTCTTTGACTTGTAGTTTGTATTTATAAAGTCAAAAAAATTTTACTAAATTTAAACAAAATTAATAAAGCCATGCACATATTTGATTTATTTGAACTATTAGGACAACTATTTAATATATAAATATTTGAAACTTTAAAATTGTACTAAATCTCTATCATGCTCAATGCTCGACTTTAACCCTCCTGTGTGGTGAGATAATCTTGTACCTAGTTCGGCTACCTCAGTCCATCGATTTTTGCTGGCAATCTCTGATTTTTTTCTTAACATCTGGCTCCTCCTAATGCTTAAGCTACACAGGCTAGTCATCCTCAATATAATGGTATTGTAAATGGGGGAACTATCGGTGTAAAAGGTGGTGTAGAAATTAATGATGGATCAAAAGTGTGTGCAGGTAGGACAATGGGTGGTGTGCTTATATTTAATAAAGGTGATGGTAAAGGTGTTAAAGATGATGATGATGATGGAGATGGAGATGGTGATTGTGCTGTTGAAGTCTGGATATTGTAGGTATGAGATGGTACTAAATTTGCAACAGAATGTAAAATACAAGATGAATTTCATCCATTTCTACATCCACATCCACCTCCACCACGACCACATCCTTTAGGTGCCATCAACTATACAAAAAATAAAAACATTGAACAAATAATAGAGATATGATGAACAATCATAAGGTTTAGAATAATACACACCAATAGATTTCAACAAAATATTAAAAGTCTTTGAAAGTATAATATTATTAAATAATCATAACAATTTAATTATTGGCATCACTGTTATCCTCCAATGGATCTTATGTCATTTCTTTTGATTCTGTTGGAAGTTCCAACTCATCTTCAGATATAAATTGTTCATCTTCAATTTCTTTTAGGTCACTATTTTCGTCACATAAATTTATAGGATCTTCATCTACATGCACTGGCACAATATTATTAATGTCATCTTATTGGAATGCCGGTGAAATAGCTATGTTTTCACTTCTTTCTTGAAATGTTGGTACTTTAAAATTTGATCGAGCTTTAATTTTGCAAATAATGCACTAGTCTTTCTTATCATGAGATAAACATGGATATGTACAATAATATACTTGAGTGGCTTTAACTACCATAATAAATGGCACATATCAATTATATCTACGTTTATAGGTAAAATCAACTAGCTTATAATCCGAATGAATCTTTGTACCCATATTTCATGTAGGATCAAACCACTAACACTTTAATAATACAATCCTATTATTTTCAAGTCCAAGATACTCCAACTCAATAACTTATATGAGTTGACCATGATAATCAATCTCATCTGCACTATAAATTGAGCCTTTAATTCATACACCACTATTCATTGTTGCTTTAGAAGAACCATGCATAATTGTGTGAAATTTATATCCATTCACAAAATACATAGGATAGGTTGTCACATGTCTAAATGGGCATTTACTTAGATTCTGAATGAAAATATTGGAATTTTTATTTGAAGGATCATTTTCTTGTTGCATTAATTATACAAATGATGTTAAAAACTAAAAGATACTAATAAATTATATAATTCAAAAATTTAAACTTAATAATTCTCACATTGTTTTTGAACCAATTCAGAATTTCTATTTCTAGCATACAATCATCCTCATGGCTGGAAATTATTGGTTGCATGTTTTTTAATTTCTCACCATAAATACTACACAAATATAAACAGAGGAAGAAAAATGTAATCAATTTTAACTATGATTAAACCTACAACCATTTGGGTATAGATACTCAATATATGGATCAACCTTCTAACAATTAATAACACGTAGCTCTGAGTTGCTTTGTACTCTTCATTTGTCATACATCTTTTCTTTACTCTTCCAAATTCTCTTCCAGGGTGCTTGAAGATAGATAATTTGTCCATAGAATCATCTTCTAGCAGCACATGACCTTCATCAATTCGAGACACATTTCTATTCTTTGAATTGACATGATCCTCAAAATAATAAGAACAAAAAAATGATGCTTATACTACTAAATATGCATTGCAAATTAAACTTTCAACTTTTTCCTTGTTTCTAACATTTAATTTCAACTTATGAAGATGCCTACAATAAAAATGTTAGGTTTCAATTATATAAAATTACAATATTACTTTATATTTGAAATAATAAAACACAGCTACTTATATGTATCTACCTTTCAAAAGGATAAATCCACCTGTATTGTACTAGCCCTGCTATCATGGCTTCATATGCCAAATGAACCAAAAAATGCTTTACTGAGTCAAAGAAGCTCTGTGGAAATATTTGTTCAAGCTTAAAAAGAATAAGTGGCATGTCATTCTCCAGCCTCACCATGTTATCTATTTTGATTGTGGTTGTCGTAAGCTATTTGAAGAACAAACTAAATTTTGTAAGGACCTTCTAAACACAAAGGGTAAGTAATTCACAAAATACAATTGTTATTAATCTTTGCATAAATACATGATAGTTATGATTTTTCATTCCAAATAACTTAAGATTCTTCATATCCACACATCTACCCATATTTGACACATATCTATCATAAAATTTTAAATTTTTAAGCCATTCACATAATATCTTTCTTGCCTTTTATCAATTGTGTATCAAGCTTTAAAGAATTTTCCTATTGCCTCGTTCAGTTTAAATCAGGATGCTGACATTAATCATTCATCTCTTGTCTTGATTTTAAAGTGTCTTTTGTTTTTCCGTCTACATTAAGGATAATGTTGAAATATTTTCAAACATATTCTTTTAAATATGCATTACATAGAAGTTATTATGAATTAAATTAAACTTCCAATAGGGCATGTCCCAAAATATATTGCATTTCCTCCATCCAAAAATTTAGCATATTGGTCCATTCGTTTTAATAGCATCCTTTTCAGTTAGCTTCTTCATACCTAAACTCTGAATCTTTTCCAAAATATCATCTTCAGAATGAATAGCTTGTGCAACTATTATCACTAATGTATTTTTTCGAAATGCATATCTATTTCTGGGAATGAATGATTCATAGGTAGAAAATTATGATGATTATCAATCCATAACTATTCACCACTGAATTTGAGAGTAAATGCATCGAACTTTTTCATGCAATATGGGCATGCAAATTGTCTTACAATACTTCAACCAGACAACATTTAATATACTGGAAAGTCACTTACTGTCCACATAAGGGCTGCTCGCATAATAAAATTTTTATTCATTGAGATTTCATATGTATTCAAGCCAACATCCCAAAATAATTTAACACTACTATAAGAAGCTATAAAAAAACATCTAGTGTGTATTTTAGATTTTTTGGCCCTTGAACCAATATTGTCAAAAACATATATTGCTCCTTCATACACAACCATAGAGGTAAATTATAAGGTGTCACTATCACTGACTAGGTTGAATACTATTGTCTAGATTGGCCAAATGGCTAAAATCAATTAGTGTAAAGACCTAATCTCACATTTCGACTTTCAGCAGTAAAATCTTGATGTATATGACTAGAATACTTTCAAGAAAGTGAATCTAATGGAAGAAACATCATCCCTTCTTCAATCTCATGTTTAGAATGCCACCTCATATCATTTGCTTTAGCATTTGATGCATATAGTCTCTATAATCGAAAAATGAAAGGAAAGCAATACATCTTCTTAAATGCAACTTTCATCTTTGTTCACATATCTACAACACAAGGTGCCTTCTTAAACTAAAGATGATTACAAAACTTACAGCTAATAACATTACTTTGACCACCCCAATATATGCATACATCCATTAAAAAAACAATCAATTTTTTATACTAGTAGACTCATACCTCGTACTAACTTCTTAGTGTTGTAAAAGTTGTTAGTGACCAAATTATTTTCCAAAACAATCTACTTCATTAGTTATGTCACCTAATCAAATAATTTCTCAGACATATTATTTTTTAATTTCATGCTCATAAGTCGAGCCACAAGTGACAATTGTGAATGTGTTTTATAGCCATGCCACAACTCATTATCTGTAGCTTTAAGTATTTAATAAAATTTCTAAGCTTCAGGTTTTGGTGGTTCATCCATGTAATCTAAATTGAAGTCAACACTAGTAGCTTCCATGACCATTCTATGGTATGTGTATGATGCTTCTTCACCACATGCAAATAATTCAGTAAACTCATTTTGATCAATGATCAGAGAGATTGTACTTTCTCCATAATAAATCCAAAAAAATTATTTGGTACAAAGCCATATTTAGCCAAATGATATCTTATGGTGTTTACATCACGAAATGGGATATTCTGACACTTGTGGTTATTACATGGACACTTAATTTTTTCTCCATCCATCCATCTTGATTGACTACCCGCTAAGTTGATGAAAGTTTCAAGCCTACTAAAAAAAAATTGATTCAAAATTCCATTCATAGACATTTTGTACATCCACTAATGATCTAACTGATTTTGCCTATTTTATTTGCAAATAATAATGCTCAATTATTATTTTGAATGAAACATATAATTACATCAAAATATACTGATAATTAAATAAAATTACTTACAAATGAATATTTAAATATTAAATATTGTGAATATCGAGGTAATACATTTGCAGGAATTGCTTTAATAAATAAAGCATTTTTTAGCATGGTAAAGATTAATAGATATCATGCTATTACTAGATGAATGGAGTAAAATATGTGAATGGACAAGAAAGGAAAGCAAAAAGAAATAAATTGAAATTTTGAAGGAGTAAGCTTCTCACTTCTCAATGAAGATCAAATAGCACAATTTTTACTATGATTCAACTCAATCTTTGAATATTAAAATAAAAAAAAGAATAAATTAATTGAATGGAGATCCAATTCCAAGAACTCTTGGAAAATGAATTAATGAAGAATTCAGACATGAATGAAAACATATTTGGAATTGAAATCATATCATACAAAGTATACAACTAGAAAATATAGATGTGAAGCAAGCTACAATTATAGATTTCTAGCCTTGCAAATTTAAATTGATTAGAGATACAAATGATTACAGACATTAACACTATAATTTTTTTGTGGAAAACTACAATCAAAAGATAGTTTGGTTAAAAAAACTTACATACACCTCAATTAATACCTAATCAATACGAAAAATGGGAAATTATTAATTTCACAAAATTAAAGATTTAACCATCACGTATATACTAGTAATTAATGATTTTAGAACTTGTAATGATTTACTATGAACATCCAAATTAATATTGTGTGCATGAAGAGTATCTTCAGTCATTTATATTATTGTGATAATAACTTCACTTTACACAATATTATTCTGACACAAATGTCTATTATATAATTTCAATGGAAATTATAATATATAGTAATATTTAAGCTAAAAGAATAATTTTGTAATAAAAAATAGCAATATCAAAACACACCCTTAGAAAATGCAATGGTCTTGTGGATAGTCACAAAAAAAATGCTTTATGTTATTTAATTTTAATTTAAGACTATAAAATAAAAATGATAAAATAATATTTTTGTTGTATTCCAATGCTTTACAATATTATTTAAATAAGCATATGATAATATTTTAACAACTCTCATTTATTAGTAATAATGTGTATTAATACTCAAAATTCAATTAGAATAACAAAAACAAAATGTTTTGATGCATTCTGAAGATAAACAAATGTATTCCATATATATTTATGATTTATATTTAATTTTATTTATTAAATATTTTTTTAAAATGTAACAAATTTTTAATATGAATAAATGAGTAAAATTAAAATTCAATGAAGTTCAATGATGCTTGATTTATTTGTTAATATTCATGTCTCAGTTTTTTTTCAATGAATTTAAATGAGCTTGAATATTAATCGATATTTTTTAACATTATTCCATGTGTTCAATAATATATATATATATATATATATATATATATATATCTACACACGAAAAACAATATATATATATATTATATGTATATATTCAAACTATATTAATAAATAAATAAATAATTATACACACACACACACACACACACACACATTATAAACATCAATTAAATGTGTATATATATAAATTGACCCATCAAAAACAAAAGGCTAGATACATTGAATCTTGAGATAAAAGTGAGCCTCCTTGGAGGTTGTAAGTTCAAACTCCACGAGCTACTAAAATATTGTCAAGATATGAAATAATGCCACATTTAGTTATAATTAATTATATAGAGTTTTATATAGTTATACAAATATATATAAATAGTTATACACATATAGGTAAACATAATGTCATATGTTGTTATACATGTAATTATAAATATAGTTACATGTGGTTATACATGTAGTTACACATATGGGTATACTTATATTTATACATGTAGGTATATTTATTTGTTCATATAATTTTATATATTTATACATATAGTAATCTATAGGTATAGATATAGTAAAATACATTTTTATATACTAATATATAAAAATGTATATTAAATATATGTTGTTAATTATATATTTAAATATAGTTATGTATAATATTTTTATAGTTATACATGTAGTCAAAGACAATTATTTATTTTTATATGTTCTTATACCTATAGTATATATAATTAAAAATAGAGTTATATATAGTTAAACATATAGTTGTATATAGATATATTAATACAAGTAGTTATAATTAGTTATACATAAATGTATGCAAAATTATAAACAAATATATAGAATTACATATATATATATGTATACATAGTTATAAATATAGTTTTATTTAATTATATAGAATATTACATAGTTATACAAATATTTATATATAGTTATAGACATATAGTTAAACATAATGTTGTATGTCATTGTACATGTAATTATAAAAATAATTACATGTGGTTATTCATATAGTTACACATATATGTATACTTATATTTAACATGTCGGTATATATATTTTTTCATATAATAGTAAATGTATACATATAGTTATCTATAGGTATAGATATAGTAAAATACAATTTATATACTAATATATAAAAATGTATAATAAATATATGTTCTTAATTATATATTTAAATATAGTTATGTATAATGTTTTTATAGTTATACATGTAGTCAAAGACAATTATTTATAGTTATATGTTTTTATACTTACAGTATATATAATTAAAAATAGAGTTATATATAGTTAAAATATAGTTGTATATAGATATATTCATACAAGTAGCTATAAGTAGTTATACATAAATGTATTCAAAGTTATAAAAAAAATTTAGATTTACATATATTTATATATATATGTATACATAGTTACAAATATATTTTTATTTGATTATATAGAATGTTACAGAGTTATACAAATATTTATATATAGTTATAGACATGTAGTTAAACATAATGTTGTATGTTGTTATACATGTAATTATAAATATGGTTACATGTGTTTATTCATATAGTTACACATATAGTTATACTTATATTTAACATGTAGGTATATATATTTTTTCATATAATTTTATATATGTATGCATATAGTTATCTATAGGTATAGATATAGTAAAATACATTTTATATACTAATATATTAAAATGTATAATAAATATATGTTCTTGATTATATATTTAAATATAATTATGTATAATGTTTTTATAGTTATACATGTAGTCAAAGCCAATTATTTATAGTTATATGTTTTTATACCTAATAGTATATATAGTTAAAATAGTGGTATATATAGTTAAACATATAGTTATATATAGATATATTAATACAAGTTGTTATAAGTAGTTATACATTAATGTATACAATGTTATAAACAAATATATAGATTTGCATATATTTATATATATGTATACATAGTTACAAATATAGTTATATTCACTACACCAAAACTTCAAATTAATGATGCTTTATACATTGATACTTTTATAAAATTTCATTATTATAATTGTAATTAGATATTTAATGACACTTACTAGATGTGGCATTGTTAAGACTAATAGGTTAAGAAAATTTCTTTACTCCCCTAAAAATTTCCAAGGATTAAGGGGCTGAAAATTTAAAACTTTGTCACTTTTATTAGTGTCATGGATGTGAAAAAATTAATTTTGAATTAATTGATTTGTAACTAATTTCTTATGTATTTTTTTTTGTATAATAAATAATAATATTTTTAATTTTACTCTAGATTAATAAAAAAAAATTATCAAATTTTAGATGAAAATTATTTATTAAAAATAAATAGAAAGTTATGATAAAATTTTAAAAAATTTAAATATTTTTACATTCAACATGAATTTTTTATTTATAAAATAAGTAATAATATTTAATTAAATAATTAATCTGTTAATATTTAATTTATCCCTAAGAGAAATAAAAAAAATGTAAATTTAAGGTTATTTAATAAAATTATCTTATTAATTTAATATTATTTTTAACTTAATTTAATAAAATTAAGAACCGATCGCTTGAAAGACGAGCGCGTCTTCTTCATCACATTCGGCCTTTCCCAACAGCTCGGCTTCAAGCTCGCGTCTCCGATATCCTTGGTCATCATTTGTAGCATCCTGTAAGTTTCCCCATTATGTTTCTAATTGAATCAGCTCTTCCATACATTTAACTTTTATCAAAAAACATTGCATTGAATCATTAAAATATACGATATTAACCTATTTCATCAATGTGCACTTGTTCCGATCTTTTTGCATTTCTTCGCAACTTCTTCCAAAATCTTCTATTTTGCATCTTATTTTATGCATAAACTTATCATAAATCACAAGTAGAGAGAAAAAGAGAGGGGGGAAAACAAAGAAATGTTATATTATCATGTTTGGTTCTGGTAGAGGAAGTATCTAGACATGCGGGAGTGGCCTTGTGATCATGACAATTGTGAGTTAATTCAGTGAGCCCTTGGATTCCTGTTGAGAATTAATTCAGAGTAAAACTAGGGGTGAAAGTATCACTTTTTTGTTTCATTCGCTTCATTTTAATTGAGTTCTTTTGTACTTGGAATTGGAGACTACATAAGCATAGCAGATTAGAAAGTGACTCTCTTGGATGCATTCTTCTCCATCGCATTTCTGCCATTTAAAGGATATGTTTCGTTTTCACTCCCCCCAATTCTAGCTTGAATTTGATCTTCTCTTATTCTCCTCGCTCGGAGCTAACCCAATTCCTTCTTGGTCTCTCTCTCTCTCTCTCTCTCTCTCTCTCGGTCTCGTCTTATCTGTGTCTTCCTGAAGCAAGCTCTGATTTTCATTTTCTCTGCTATTGATGTTTCACTCACTACAACAAAACTTCAAATTAATTATGATTTATACATTGACGCTTTCAGAAAATGTAATTATTATAATTGTAACTAGACATTAAATGACACTTACTAGATGTGTCATTTATAAGGCTAATAGGTTAGGAAATTTCTTTACTCCTTAAAAATTGACAAGGAATAAAGGGCTGAAAATTAAAAACCTTGTCATTTTTATTAGTATCATTGATGTGAAAATATTAATTTTGAATTAATTGATTTGGAAGTAATTTCTTTTGTATTTTTTTTTGTAATATAAGTAATAAAATTTTAAATTTTATTTTTGATTAAAAAAAATTATCAAATTTTAGTTGAATTTTATTTATTAAAAATATAAAGATATTTACGATCAAATTAATAAAAATTAAATAGTTTTACATTCAAATTTGAATGTTTTATTTATAAAATAAGTAATAATATTTAAATTTAAAATTAAATTGTTAATATTTAATTTATCCCTAAGATAAATAATAATAAATTGAAAAGTTTACGTCTTTTAATATATTGATGTGATTAATATAATTTTACATTTCTTGCGAGTCTCCATTTAATAAAATTAAGACTCCCTCACTATTATATGCAAATATGGAAGTTTCCCCATTAACTTAATAGCCATTCTTCTTCAAATAGTTCGGAATTTTCAAACATCCCGGCTTCAAGCAGCACCTCCAATATCCATGGTGATCTTTGCAGCATCCAGGAAGTTTCCTCATTAAGTTTCTAATTGTATCAGCTCTTCCATTCACTGTAATTTTTTCAAAAAACTATGCATTGAATCACTTGAATTGAAGAAGTTAACTTATTTCACCATTGTGAACTTGTCTTCAAATCTTTTTGCATTTCTTCGCAGCATCCTCCAAAATCTTATGTTTTGCATTTTATATTATGTCGTCGTCTCTTTTAATGTAATGATATTGTGTGGCACGTTCTTTCCAGTTGGAAATGTAACAGAGTCACTCGTCGAACAGCTCCCCCTTTTGAGAGCACTCAATACATTTGCTGAAGAAGTTGACTTTAACGAATGCATCTGCTGCCACCTTATAATATGCTGCTTGTGTGAAACAATCACGTAGGTTCTTCAAGTTTGGGAACAGAAGTCTTTCCATAAATAAATAAAAAACCCGTAGCTGAATATTAGACACACTGGATTGTAAATTTGCAGCGGAAAAGATCAAAATTAATAATTGTTTGTATAATAAAAAATATTAATTAGACATGTCATTTAATTTTTCTAAAAACATCATTATTTTGAACATGTTTTATGTTTTTATGGCACTTACTAGATGTGTCATTGTTAAGACTAATAGATTGTTAAGAATAATAGCTTTTTATGACTAATAAGTTGCTGAAAAATATCTTTCTTCCTTAGGGTTATTGTATTCTCGCACATGATCTCATTGAATAGATTCTTATGTGTTGCACGACAGGTCATCGCCACCCTTTATTGTTGAATTAGTAGATATGTTACCAAAATGTATAATGCTTAATGGCTACCCTTGTTATACAGATATTTTTTTAGCTTGGTAGGACAAAATAAAAAGCTTAAAAGGAGTTAAAATTGGGATCGAAAGATATAAATTGTAGTCAAATACTCTTGTCATTAGTTTTTACATGGCTTAGATTTACAATCTATGGAAAGTGGAGTTGTACATGGCTTATGCATCTTATCTTCGGCATCGTGTTTTGTATTGCTATTTTGTGATGTTTAATTAGTTATTTTTCCATCATTCAATGCATATTGAGAAAAATGTTTGTGAAAGCATTATTGGGTTTTTTTATATGTCTCAAAGAAAGTGATTTTCCATGTAGAATCATGTGAGTAAAAACTATATAGTTATTATGAAAGTGGCTACTACTTTGGTGGTTCCATAACTATTTGACTACTACAATAAATGTTGAAAGTTAAGTGTGTAATGAAAATTATAATATTTAATTTATGTATATCTAGCATAGATTTTTTATTTTTTATTTTATCACTAGGACTCATTAAGAAATGTATGACAGCTGCTTCTAAGCCTGAAGAAGTTTTATGGATCTTCAAATTACTTTTTGAATGAAGAAAAGTAGGTAATGAAAGAAGTGAATGATGAGATGAAAGAAATGAAGAATGCAATGCAATGGTAGATGACCTATATGGAGTCAAAACTAGCAGCCTTGACATGATAGATAGCACACTGAGTTCTAGAAGAGTACCCACACAAGAGAACCTAGCACAAATGCACCAGTTAATGATGAGAATGATAATTTAGTTTTAAAAGATTATATACCTATGTTATGTTTTTATTTTAACTATGTAACTATTGTATCAGAATAATTTATTAACTAATTTTACTTTTTGTTAAATATAAATAACAGTATATAGGATATGTTTTTTTCAGTTTAATATAAAAGATAAATATATGTAATCAAAAATCTTTTGTAAAAAAAATAAAATTGTGAAAATAGTTTTGGAATGAAAATAGCTAGGGAATTTTCCTTTTCTAATTTAGCTAGAAAATTTTATATATTTATTCATTCGAAAAATATTAATTACTACTCTTAATTATGATCAAAATTAGCAAGGAAATAAATATCATTAGTAGAAAATTTCCTTCGATCAAAAATTTGCTAGGAAATTTTTTTTATTGCTAAAAGTTTGTGAAAAGCACATTAGCTTGGGATAATTTGCATCGTAAATCTTTTGTTAATCTATCTTAGCCACGGGATAAGCCCAATAAACTAGAGAAATTTCCCTTGCTATTTGAGAATTTTTTATAGTGTTTATTCATTTGTCTATTTGTCTATCTGTCTATCTATCTATCAATGTATCATTCTCTCTATCTATCTATTTATCCAAGTATCTATCTATATAATTATCTATCTGTCTGTCTGTCTATCTGTCTACCTATTTATCCATCTATCTATCTTTATATCTATCTATTTGTCTATGTTTGTATCTATCAATCAATCTATATGACTATTTATCAATCTGTTTGTCTCTATATATGTCTATCAATCAATCTAACTATTTGTATATCTCTCTATATGTCTATCTATCTAACTATCAGCTAGTCTGTCTAACTATTGATCTATTTAACTCTCTATATGTCTATATGTGTATTTCATATTTAGTCTATCATTATATCATTATATATATATATCTATTTATCTATTTATCTAACTATCTACATGCCTATTTATCTATCTATTTATCTATATGTTTTTCTATCTATCTATATATCAATCTATGTATTTATGCATCTATTTGTCTACATGTCTATCGGTCTACTTTTATACAAGTCAACATATCTATCTATATACCTATCTATCTATCTATCTATATATATCTATTTTTTATCTATCTATATATATATATATATGTCTATTTATCTATCTGTCAATTAATAACTATATTTATTTGTATATCTATCTATCGATATATCTGTTTATCTGTCTTTTTATCTATTTATCTATTTATTTATCTATCAATCTAACAATCTCTTTATTTGTCTATTAGTATATTTTTCTATCTATCAATCAGTCTATCTATGTGTCTATCTATCTGTATATATCATTAAATATCTATTTGTCTATATATATATCTGTCTATCTAATTATCAATCTATATGTCTATATGATTATGTCTATTTATTTATTTATCTCTCTATCTATCTATCTTTATGTCTATCTATCGATTTGTCTAATCTATCTATATATTTATCTGTCTATCTATCTATATATCTATCAATCTATCTATCTATCTATTTATATATCTAACTATCTATCTATCTAACTATCTATCTATACGTCAATATATCTCACTATCTATCAATAAATCTTTCTGTCTGTCGGTGTGACTATCTACCTATTTATTTGTCAATCTATTTATCTTTCAAATTATCGATCTTTAAATCTACAAATATATCTATATGACTATTTTTCAATTTGTTAATATATCTATATATCGATCTATCTATCTATCTATTGATCAATCAATTTTTCTATCTATCTATCTTTATATCTTTTTATCTATCTATCTTTCAATCTATATTTATATCTATCTATCTACCTATCTATCTATCTATCAATTTGTCTATCTATATATCTGCCAATCTAATTGACTATCGGTCAATCTGTAAGTCTATCTATGTGTATATCAATCTATATGTATATTTGTCTATTTATTTAATTTTTATCTATCAATCTATCTATATATCTTTATATATATCTATCTGTTTATAAAGTTATCGATGATTCTGTCTATAATTTTATCTATCAATTTATCTACTTACCTATCTATATATCTTTGTATCTATCTATCTGTCTATCAATCTGTCTATCTATCAATCTATTAATCTATATGTTTATTTATCTATCTATGTATTTAATTATCTATCTATCTATATATTTGTCTATCTATCTATCTTTCTATGTGTATATCTATGTATCTATCTATTTGTTTATCTTTCTATCTATATATCTGTTTATCTATCTATCTGTCTATCTATCTCTATCTTTATGTATATAAGTCTATCTGTCTTTCATTCTATCTATCGATTTATCTATATGTATATCTATCTATCTATAATATCTATCTTTCCATTTATTTGTATATATGTCTAGTTATCTATATGTCTATCTGTATATCTATCTATCAGTCTATCTATTTATCTATCTATCTAACTATCTATTTTTCTATCTTACTATCTATTTGTCTACCTATCTAACTTGTCTAACTTTCTATTTGTCTTTCTGTCTATATGCCTATTATCTATCTGTGAACTTTTAAATCTATCTATCTATCTCTCTGCCAATCTAAATATTTGTCTATCTTTCTATCTCTTTATCTATCTATATGTCTATGATTCTATCTTTTATCTATCTATCTATCTAACTATCTGTCTATCTATATATTTGTCTATCTGTCTATCTATATATTTGTCTATCTGTCTATCTATATATTTGTCTATCTGTCTATCTTTTTATTAGTCTATTTGATTATCAATCTGTCTATCTATCTCTTAGTCTATCAGTCTATCTATCTATTTGTTTTTCTAACTATCTGTCTATCTGTATATCTATCAATATATCTCTCTATTTATCTATCTGATATTTGTCAACCAATCAACCTAACTATCTATCTCTTTATTTGTCTATCTATCTAACTATCTAGTTGTCTACGTGTCTATGTTTCAATCTTTCTATCTATATTTCTATCTTTTTATCTATTTGTCTATCTATCTTTTTATCTATATCATTTTCTATCAATCTATATATCTATCAATCTATCAATCTGTCTATTTGTTCATCTATCAATCTATCTATATAACTTTCTCTGTCACTCTGTCAATCTGTCTATCTATCTATCTACCTATATGTCTATCAATCTATTTGTCATATGAATGTCTGTGTTTCTTTCTATCTACCATACTTTCTATGTAATTATATTTTAATCAGTCTATCAATCTATCTATCTATATGACTGTCAATCTATTTGTCTATATATATATATATATATATATATATATATATATCTTCTCTCTATCTATTTCTCTATTTATCTACTTACCTATATGTCTATCTGTCTATCTATAAATCTATCAATCAATCAATTAATGTATCTCTGAATTTATATATCTATGTATTTATGTATTTGTCTGTCTATTTATCTGTCTGTCTATTTATCTGCCTATCTATTTATCTATCGTTCTATTGCTTTATATGTCTATCTATCTATATATTTATCTTTCTATATATCTATCTTTATATCAGTCTATTTGTCTATCAGTCTACCTTTCTATATGTTTATATATCTATATGACAATCTATATATCTATCTATCTATGTATCTATCTATATGTCTAATTTTCTATTTGACTACCTGTCTATTTTTCTATCTATTTATATGTTTATTTGTTTATCTGTCTATCTGTCTATCTATCTATCTATTTGTCTATCTATCTAACAACCTATTTGTTTATTAATCTATCAGTCTATCTATTTATCTATTTCTCTATATGTATATTTCTCTATCTATATTAATTGTGTCTTTATCTATTGGCTTATCTATCTATTTGTTTTTTTATCTATTTGTCTATCTATCTATCTATCTATTAATCAATCAATCTAACTATCTAACTATATAATTACCTAATTATCTATCTTTCTATATATAAATATTTATACATATCTATTTCAATCTTTCTATCTAACTATCTTTCTATCTGACAATCATTCTATCATTCTATTTATAGATCTATCTATTTGTCTACCTATCTACTTGTATACCTGACTACATGTCTATCTGTCTATCAATCTTTATATCTATCTATTTATCTGTATATCTACTATCTGTCTATCTGTCTATATTTCTATTTGTATATCATTTTATTTGTCTAGCTATATATCTATCTATTTGTATATCTATATATCTATCTATATGTCTTTATGTATATCTATCTTTCTATCTGTATGTTTATCTATCTATCTATCTATCTGTCTATCTATGTATCTTTATATTTGTCTATCTGTCAATCTGTCGATTTGTCAATCAATCTATATGTTTATTTGTTTATATATTTATCTATCTGTCTGTCAATATGGCTATATGTCTATATACATATATCTTTCTATATATCTATATATCTATATGTCTATCTTTATATCAATCTGTCTATCTAGTTGTCTATCTATCAATCTATCAATCTATAAATCTATAAATTTGTGTATTTGTCTATTTATGTATCTTTCTATATGTATATATATGTATAAATTATCTATCATTCTATCTATTATCTGTCTATAAATCTCTCTATATGTATATATATATATAAATTATTTATATTTCTGTTTGTCGGTCTATTCATGTATTTGTCTATTATCTATCATTCTATATTTCTATTTAACTATATGTCTATCTATATATCAATCTATGTATCTATGTATCTATTTGTCTACATGTCTACATGTCTACTTGTCTACAAGTCAACCTATTTATCTATTTACCTATCTATCTATCTATCTGTTCGTGTCTATCTGTCTATCTATCTATTCTTCTCTGTTTATATATATATATATTTATTTATTTATATATCTTTCAAATAATATTTATATGTATATGTATATTTATCTATCGATCTATGTATCTATCTATCTTTCTGTCTATTTATATATTTATTTATCTATCAATCTAACAATCTGTCTATTTGTCTATTAGTGTATTTGTCTATCTATCTATCAGTCTATCGATCTATTGTCTATTTATCTGTATATATCATTATGTGTCTATTTGTATATCTATATATATGTCTATCTATCTATTAGTCTATATATCTATATGACTATCTGTCTATTTGTTTATCTATCTATCTATCTATATATCTTTATGTTTATCTGTCTATTTGTCTAATATGTCTATCTATTTATCTGTCTATTTATCTATCAATATATCTATCTATCTATCAATATATATATATATTATATCTGTCTATCTATCTAACTATCTGTCTATATGTCAATCTATCTCAATATCTATCAATAAATCTATCTATCTGTCGGTCAGTTTATCTACCTATTTATCTGTCTATCTTTCTTTCTTTCTTTCAAATTCTCGATCTTTCAATCTGCTAATCTATCTATATGACTATCTGTCAATTTGTCAATCTATCAATTTTTCTATCAGTCTATCTATCTATTTATCTGTTAATCGATTTGTCTCTCTCTCTATATTTATATCTTTATATCTATCTATCTTTATATTTGTCTATCTATCTGCCTATCTATCTATTAATCAATTTGTCTATCTTTATATCTGCTAATCTATCTGACTATCTGTCAATCTGTATATCTATCTATGTGTATTATAATTTATTTGTATATTTGTCTATCTATCTATCGATCTATCAATCTATCAATTTATCTATATATCTTTCTATCTATATATCTATTTATAAAGTTATCGATCATTCTGTCTATAATTCTATCTATCAATTTATCAATTTATCTACTTACCTATCATATATCTTTGTATCTATCTATCTTTCTATCTATATATCTTATCTATCTATTTGTCTGTCTATCTGTCAATATGTCTATCAATCTATTATTTTATATGTCTATCTATCTATATGGCTAACTATTTATCTATATATCTGTCTATCTATCTATCTATCTTTCTATGTGTCTAACTATGTATTTATCTATTTGTCTATCTTTCTATCTATCTAGATGTATATCTATCTATCTGTCAATCTATCTCTATCTTTATGTCTATAAGTATATCTATCTTTTATCAATCTATCAATCTATTTATATGTATATCTATCTATCTATAATATCTATCTTTCTATTTATTTGTATATATGTCTATCTGTATATATGTCTATATGTATATCTATCTCTCAGTATATCTATTTATTTATCTATCTCTCTATCTAGTTTTCTGTCTATTTGTCTACCTATCTAACTTTTCTAACTATCTATTGTCTTTTGTCTATATGTCTATTATCTATCTGTGAATTTTTAAATTAATCTATCTCTCTTTGCCTATCTATATATCTATCTATCTTTCTATCTTTTATCTTTTTATCTATCTTTATCTATCTATCTGTCCACTAACTAACTATCTATCTGTATATTTTTCTATCTGTCTATCTTTTTATTAGATTATTTGACTATCTATCTGTCTATCTATCTCTCAGTCTATTTGCCTACCTATCTAACTATCTATATGACTATTTGTCTATCTGTCTATCTGTCGATCTATCAAACAATCTATATGTTTATTTTTTATATATCTCTCTATCTGTCTATCTATCAATATGTCAATATGTCTATATGTATATCTGTCTATATATCAATCTGTCTATATATCAATCAGTCTATATGTATATCTTTATATCTGTCTATCTATCTATTCGTCTATCTATCAATCTATCAATCTATAAATTTGCTTATATATGTATCTCTCTATATGTATATATATCTATAAATTATCTATCTATCTATCTATTTGTATATCTATCTATATGTCTATCTATCTGTCTTTCTATCCTTCTATCAATCAAACTATATGTTTATCTATTTATCATTCTATCATTCTATCTATCTATCTTATGGTCTTTCTATCAATATATATATATATATATATATATATATATATATCTATCTATCTTTCTATCTTTATTTATATCTATCTATCTACCTATTTATATGTTTATCTATCTATCAAATCAATTATCTTTTTATTTTCTATCTATCAATCTTATTATCTATCAATCTGTCTCATTATCTGTCGATCTATCTATTTATCTATTTGTTTATCTTTCTATCTTTCTATCAGTGTATCTATCTATCTGTCTATTTGTTTTTCTTTCTATCAGTCTATAATTATATCTGTTTATCTATCTAAATAATCAACTTAACTATCAATCAATCTATCTATCTATATATCATTCTATCTATCTAATTATCTATTTGTCTGTCTATCTATCTATCTATTTATCTGTCTATCTATTTATATATCTATCTTTCTATCAGTCTTTGTGTCTAAGTGTCTATTGGTCTATCTGTTTATCAGTAAATCTATTTATCTATCTATCAATTGTCTATCGAACTTTTTTTCTATCTATTTCTATCTATTTCTATTTTATCTATTATCTATATATCTATTTATCAATCTTTTATCTAGATATCTATCTATCTATGTATATGTATATCTATCTATCAATATATATGTCTTTCTATCTATTTGGCTATCTATCTATTTTTCTATCTATCTATCAATCTCTCTATCAATCTATCTATCTATCTTTCTATATTTTTATCTTTCTATCTTTTTATCTATCTATCTAGCTATCTATCTATTTATGTATTTTTTTATCAATGTATCTATCTAATGATCTATCTATTTGTCTATCAATCAGTCTACCTATTTATCTATCTATCTATCAATGAAGTTTTCTATCTTTCTATATGTCAATCATTCATTCTGTCAATCTATCTATCTGTCTGTTTATTTTTCTATTTGTCTAAATGTCTATATTTCAATCTATCTATATGTAAAAATGTTTAATTCATATCTCTCTATCATTCTATCTACTTATCTATCTATTTTTTTATTAATCTACTTGCAAATTTCATTACCTATCTATCTAGCTTTATGTCTATCAATCTATCTATATGTCTATCTATTTATAGGTATATAAGTCTTATTATATTTCTATCCATATGCCTATCTATATATTTATCTATTTCTCAATTTGTCTATCTATCTAACTAACTATCTATGTATCTATATTTCTACCTATCTATTTATCTTTCTTTATATCTCTCTATCTATTTATATGTCTATCTATCTATCTTTCAATTTGTCAATCTCTCAATCTATTTTAGTGTCTTTCTATCAATCTATCTATATCTTTATGTCTCCATCTATCTATCTGTCAATTTTCTATCTGTCTATCTTTATATCTTTCCATCTATATATTTTCCTATCTGTTTATCTATAAATTTGTCTATCTATATATCTGTCAATTTATTTATTGTATATCTATCTATCTATATGGCTATCTTTATATTTGTTTATTTATCTATCTATATGTATATCTATATTTGTCTTTATGTCCAAATGTTTATCTTTAAATCTACCAATATGTCTATCTATCTATCTATCTTTCTATGTATCTATCTCTTTGTCTATTTATGTATCTACTTATCTGTCATCCTATTTACATATCTAACTTTCTATCTGTTTATCTGTCATTCTTTATAATTATATATCTGTCTATCTATCAATCTTTCAATATTTTAATCTATCTTTCATTCTATCTTTCTATTTATCTAATTCTCTATCAATCTATCCATCTATCTGTCATCTTTCTATATGTCTATCTATCTATCTATTTATTTATGTATCTACTATGTATATATTTATAAATCTATCTATCTTTCTATTTATCTATCTCTGTATCTATCAATCTATCTATCTGTCCTTTTGTCAATCATTCTATCTGTCAATCTATCAATCTATCAATATATATATGTCTATATGTCTATATGTCTATATGTCTATCTGTCTATCTACCTATATGTCTATGTTTTCTTTCTATCTATCTGTGTATTTGTCTATCTATATATATATGTATATCTTTCTTTTTGTCTCTCTATCTAACTAACTATCTATCTATCTAGTTTTCTTACTTCCTATCTATCTAACTATCTATCTATTTATCTATATGTCTAACTGACGTTCTGACTATATTTCTATCTATCTATATATATGTCTATTTGCCTATCTTTATATCTATCTATCTATCTATCTGCCTATCTATCTATATGTCAATCTATCTATCTGTCTAACTAATTATATGTCTATCTGTCTATCAATCAATCAATCTATCTGTTGGGCAATCGCGCTTCCACGGGTAGTGAGATTAAGAACAGAAAACACAGAAACAAGCAATATATATATATATATATCCTCAATCCACAAGTATCCACGACAGAATTAAAATGAGAAATCAACATAGAAATAACGTGGTTCACTAGTCGCTCAGTACGACTAGCTACCACCACCAGAAAATGCTTATGCGTTACAGATAAAAACCAAGAATAGTATATCTTACAGTATGCAGCACGGAGCAGTCACGAAATCGCGCAAAGAGAGAGGAGAGCGAGATGAACAGTTTCAACCGGGTCAAAAAAACAGCCACCTGAAAAATAAATACAAATCATTTTATACAAAAATAACATCCGGTTCATTTAGCCGAAAATGGGTCGGATCATGGAACGGGTCTGGCTCTACTCCAAAAATTTCGGCCTGCTAACCGGACAGCGGGACCTCCATTATTGTGCTACTGCTGCATCCCCGGGCTTTTAATATTTCCTTTCCTGCACTTACATGAAAATATTAAAACAGATTAGTAAGTAAAAACAAATTACATATACAGCACTATCTATCTATAGTACTAATTATCTTTCTCTCTATTTATCTTTCTATCTAATTATATATTTTTATCTATCTATGCTATCAATCTATATGCCTATCTATATATCTACATATCTATCTATGTATCGATCTATCTATCAATTTTTCTATCTTTCGATCTGTCAATTTATCCCTCTAACAATATGTCAACATTTTTTTCTATCTATCTATATGTATATGTGTCTAAATGTCTATCTATTTATTTATCTTTATTTCTATCTATCTATATGACTATTTGTCTATCTGTATATCTATATATTTTTCTATCTATCTATGTATCTACCTATTTATTTGTCTATCAATATATCTATCTATATGTTTTTATCTATCTACTTGTCTACCTGATAGACAGGAATACAAATAGGTTTGGTAGGCTGATAGTCAAGAAGGTTAGACATAGAGGCAATAGACAAACAAAACAAATAAATTGGACCAATAGATAGACATGCAGATAGACCAGATATATAATAGATAGATAGATATATAAACTCTTTGATATATTGATTGATAAAAAGATTGATAGACAAATATATAGATAGATTTATAGACATATAGATATATAGATTTGATAGATAGATATAAATATAGACAGATAGATAGATAAATATATATTTAGATAGACATAGATATAGGCAGATAAATAGACATATAGTATAGATAAAAAGCTAGAAAATAGATAGACAAATAGTTTAACAATAGATTTACAAAAAGACAAATTTATAGATTATATAGATTGTTAGATAAATAGATAGATAAGTTGATAGATAAATTGATAATAATTTGATAGATAGGTTATTAGAAAGATTGAAAAAAATAAATAGGAAGAAAGATAGTAGATAGATAGATTGATTGATTGATTGATATATAGATAGAAAGATAGATTGTAGATAGACAGGCAAATAGATATACAAATTGCTAGATAGATAGATATTCAAATTATTAGATAGATAGATAGATAGATAAATAGTAGATAGATAGATAGATAGATAGAAAGAAAGAAAGATAGATAGATAGACTGAAAATGCATAAATAGATAGATCGAAAATAGATAAATAGATAAATAGATAAATATATATAAGGAATATTAGACAGGTAGATAGACAAATACACACACACACACACACAGATAGATAGATAGAAGATAGATTGATAGATTGATTGATTGATATTGATTGATAATTTATAGATAGACAGATACTATACATTGATAGGTAGATATATAGTTAGACCACAATAGATAGATAGTTAGATAGATAGATAGATAGATAGATATATAGATAGATATATAGATAGATAGATAATATATATATATATATATATATATATATATAGATGATTTATAGATATATTGATAGATATATTGATAGACAAATTGATATATATATTTATAAAGATAGATAGACACATAGATAGACAAATAGATAGGTAGATAAATAGA
>JAREIK010002225.1:100029-160672 GCA_029783825.1 Sapria himalayana | reverse complement strand
GATTGATAGATAGGCTTATAGACTTATAAAGAGATATATATATATATAGGCAGATAAAATTATAGACAAATAGACAAATATACAGATAGACAGCTAAATAGATAAAAAAAATAGAAAGATAGACAAATAGATATATAGACACATAGGCAGATAGATAGATAAACATATAGATAGATAGATAGACAGATAGATAGACATATATATAGTTAAAAATATAGATATATCGATATATAGATAGAAAGAAAGATATATATATATATATATATATATAAATAGATAAATAACTAGAATGGCAGAAAGATAGATAGACAAATATATAAATAGATTTACAAGTAGAAAAATAAATAGAGAGACATATAAACAAATATATAAATAGGCAGATAGACAGATAGACAGATAGATATAAAGATAGATAGATAGGCAGATAGACCGAGATAGATAGACAAAATGATAGATAGATAGACAGATAGATAAATAGATAGATAGATAGAAAAAGATAGAGAGAGAGATTGATAGATATTTAGATATATAAATATATTGATAGACAAATTGACTGATAGATAGATAGATAGTTTGACATTTACATAGATTGACAGATGGACAAATCGGTACATATATAAATAATCAGATAGACCTATAGCTAGAGAGAGAGATACCCATATTGAAATATAGACAGATATATAGATTGATAGATAGACAAGTAAACTAAGAGAGATAAATACATATATAGATAGTCATATATAGATATAAAGATAGACTAATAGATAGATAGAGATAAATAGATATAAAATAAATAGATAAATAGATAGCCAAGTAGTTAAATAGATAGATAGATAGATAGACAGACATATACATAGACAAATAGACAAATAGGCAAATAGGCAAATAGGCAAATAGACAAACAGATAGGTAGATAGATATGTAGATAGGTAGATTGCTAGAAAGACATAAATAGATAGATAAATAGATATACAGATAGAAAAATAGAAAAATAGATAAATAGATAGCTAGATAGACAAACACACAGATATATTGATAGATTGATAGATAGACAGACAAATAGACAGATATATATATATATATATATATATATATATATATACACACACACACACACACACACACAATTAGATAGATAGAGAGATATATAGACAAATAGATAGATAGAAAGATAGATGGTAGATATATAAACAGATAAACAAAAAGAAAGAATATATAGATAGAAAGATAAAGAGCCAAAAATATTGATAACTAGATAAAAAATAGATAGATAGAAAAATAAAGAAATAGATAGATATACAAATAGATTGATTGATTTTTTGATAGATAGATTAAAATATAGCCAGATAGGTAGACAGGCAGATAGATAGATAAATAGATTGATTCATAGAATGATAGATAGAAAAATAGATAGATAGATAATTAGATAGATTGTTTTGTAGATAGATAGATAGATCAATATATTGATAAACATATAGATAGATTGATAGATAAAAAGATAGATAGATAAAAATATCGATAGATATTTTTAGATAAAAATATATAGATTGATAGAAAAAAAGATTGATAGATAAAAATATAGATAGATTGATAGATAGATAGATATATAGATTGATAGATAGATTAATAAATAGATAGATAGATGGATAGATAGATAGATAGAAAGGTAGAGAGATAGACAAATAGACATATAGATTTTTAGAAAGATAGATAGATTGATAGATTGATTCATTTATAGATTGATAGAAATACAAATAGACAGGTAGATTGATAGATAGATAGATTGATATACAAATAGACATTAAGATAGATACATTGATAGAATGATTGTTAGATAGTTTGATAAATAGAGAGGTAGATAGATATATATGACAATTATATAGTTAGAAAGAAAGGCATATAGATAGAAAGATAAATTGATAGATATGATAGTTAGATAGTTAGAAAGATAGACATATAGATATTAAGATAAATAGATAGATAGAGAAATTGATAGATTGATAGAGAGTCACATAGGTAGATATACACATATACTTATAGACAGATAGACAAATAGAGTAATATATAGATTTGACAAATAGACAGATAGACAAATAGATTAATAGACATATAGATAGAAATGCATATAGATAGATAGGCAGATATATAGATAGATAAAAAAATATAGAGAGAGATATATATATATATATATATACATATATGCAGATAAATAAGTAGATAGAGATAAAGATAGATCGATAGAGAGATAGATAGGTATATAGATATATAAATAGCTATATAGTTTGATTAACTGATAAAAAGATAGATAAACATATAGACATATAGATAGATAGACAGATATACAGATTGATAGATAGACGGATAGATAGATATATAGATGGACAGATAGATAGATAGAAAGGTAGAAAGATAGAAAAATAGACAGATAGATTTTTAGACAAATACAAAGATAGATAGATAGATTGATTTATTCATTGTAAGATTGATAGATAGACAAATAGATAAGTAGATTGATAGATTGATAGATCGATAGATTGATAGATTTATAGATTGATATACTGATAGACTTTAAGATAGATACATAGATAGAATGATTGTTAGATAGTTAGATAGATATAGAGTTAGATAGATATATATGATAGTTAGATAGTTAGAAAGATAGACATATAGATAGCAAGATAAATAGATAGATATGATAATTAGATAGTTTCGAAATATAGACAGATAGATATAAATATAAATAGATAGATAGATAAATGGATAGATTGATAGATAGGCACATAGATAGATCGACACATATACATATAGACAGATAGACATATAGATAGATAGATAGACAGATAGAGTAATAGATATATTTGACAAATAGATAGATAAACAAATAGATTAATAGACATATAGATAAAAATATATATAGATAGATTGGTAGATATATTGATAGATATAGAAATATTGAGATATATATATATATATATACACTTAAATAAATAAGTAGATAGATATTAAGATAGACAGATAGATAGATATATAGGTAGATAGATATATAAATAGATAGATAATTATATATATAGATATATAGCTATGCATAAAGATAAACAGACAAATAGACTAATAGATAGATAGATAGACAAATAAACAAATAAATAGAAAAAAGATTGATAGATTGATATATAGAAAAATAAATAGATAGATAGATAGACAAATAAACAGATAGATAGATAGATAGATAGACAAATATATAGACACATAGACAGATAGATAGATATACAGATATACATATAAAAAGATATATAGATAGCTAGAAAGAAAGAAATATAGATATATAGATAGATAGATACATAGACAAATATGACTAATAGGCTGAAAAACCAATAGATGGATATGGGCATAGAAAGTTTGATAAATAAATTAACAAATTGATATATAGACATATAGATAGTTAAATAGATTAAATAAGGACACATAAATATATAGACACATTGACAAAGAGACAAATGGACATATATATAGATAGATAGATAGATAGAAAATTATACATATGATGAGATAAATAGATTAACATATAGATAAATATACATATATTCGAATAGATAGAATAATAAATAGATAGATGGACAGATAGACAGACAGTTAGATATATATATATACATAGATAGACAGATAGATTGATTGATTGATTGAAAAATAGACAAATAGATAGATATTCAGATAGATTGATAGATAGCTAGATAGACATATAAATAGATAAAGAAATAGAAAGATAGTTAAATAGATAGATATACATATAAAAAAATAAATAGATTATAATATATACAGATAGATAGATAGACATATAGACAAATAAATAGATCGATAGATACATTGACTTATACACTAATAGATTCATAGACTTATAGAGAGATAGACAGATAATCAATGAGATAAATAGCCACATAGATAGATATATAGATAGACAAATAAACAATAATATATGTATATATATCCATAGATAATTAAACAATATATAGTTATATTGAAAGATTGAAGGATAGATAGATATATAGATGAATAGACAGATAAATAGATAGATAGTCAGATATACATATATTGACACATATATAAATACATAGAGAAACATAGAGTTAGATAGATAAATAGATAGATAGAGAGATAGATAAGCTGATATACTAAATTCTAATAGACTGATAGATAGATAGTGATATAGATTGATAGAAAGGCATATTTACAAATATAAAAATAGATAGATAAAAAGATAGATAGATAAAGAGATAGACATATAGATATATAAAGAGATAAAGAGTTAGATAGATAAACTAATAGATACATAAATAGATATATAGATTGAATAAAGACAAACAGACAGATATATAGATAAATAGTTATACAGATAAACATTTAAAGATAAAAAATATATACAAATAGATTGAAAACGACAAACAGATATAGAGATTGACATATAAAAATATTTACAAATAGAGAAATAGATAGATATACAAGTAGACAGATAGACAGATAAAAAGATAAATAGATAAATAGATTGCTAGATAGAGATATAGACATATAGATAGAGAGACAAATCGATAGATAAATATATAGATAGATATAGAATAGATAGATAGAAAGATATAAAATTAGAAAGATAGATATATATAAAGAAATATAAATATAAAGATATATAGATAAACAATATATATATATATATATACAGAAACGTAATTAGATTGATAGGTACACAGGCATATACATTGATAGATATATAGTTAGTATGATAGACAGATAGTCCATTTAGATAGATAAATGGATAGATAGATAGCTAGATAAATAGATATATAGATAGACAAATAGATAGTAAGATAGAAAGATAGAGAGAAAGAGAGATAGAGAAAGATAGATAGATAGATAGGCAGATAGATAGATAGCTAAATAGATAGAATGATAGAAAGATAGATAAATAGACAGATAGACAAATAGATAGATATACAGATAAAAAGATAGTTAGATTAAGAGATAGACAAATAGATAGATAGACAAGTAGACATAAAAAAATTGAAAGATAGATAGATAGACTGACACATTCACAAATTGATGATATATTGCTATACAAATAAATTGATATACTGATAGACAGACAGACAGATAGATAGATAGCAGGTAAACAAATATGACTAATAGATTTATAGACTAAAAGATAGATAGAGAAATAAACAGATAGATAAATAGACAAATAGTTATTTTGATAGATAGACAGATAGGTATATAGATATTTAGACTAATAGACTAAAAGATAGGTTGATAGATAGACAGATTGAAAAATAGACAGATCAATATAAATATAGATAGATAGATTGACAAATAGATAGATAGATAGATAAATAAATATATAGACAAATATATAGATAGACATATAGATAGATAAACATGTAAAGAAATAGACATATAAAAAATAGATAGATTGACAGATAGACAGATATAAATATAGATAGATCAAAAATTGGTAGATAGGCAGATAAATACATAGGCATATAGACACATAAACTGATAGATAGATTAATAGATAGATAGATAAAAAGATATACAGATAGAAAGAAAGATATAGATAGATATATAGATATTAATATAAATAGATAGACATATAGACACATAGAATAATAAATATATAGACAAATAGATAGATAGATACATAGACTGATAAACTAATTGACTAATAAACTTATAAAGAGATAGACATATAGATATATAGATATGAATATATATATATATATACATAATGACAGAAAGACAAATAGATAGATATATAGATAGACTAATAGATAGATAAATGGATAGATAGATATATAGATAGACAAAGAGATAAACAGACACTAATAGATAGATAGGTTGACAGATATACTGATAGATAGATAGATATAGATATATATATATATATAGACAGATAGATAGATACACAAATAGATCAGATAGACATATAGATAGATAAACAAATAAATATATTGATAGATAGATAGATAGATAGACTAATAGACTAATGTACTCATAGATTAATAGATAGAAAGATAGATAGAACGAAAGATAGATAGACAGAAATACATTTTGACAAATATATAGATAGACATATAGATAAATAGATAGATATATAGATTGAAAATAGATAGAAAAATAGATATAAAGATAAATAGATATATAGCTAGTCAATTATATAGATAAACAAATAGACAAATAGATAGATAGAGATAAATAAATATACAGATAGATTGAAAAATAAATAAATAAATAGACAAATACATAGATAGACAAATATAGAGATGGTCGAACATATATAGATAGATAAAAAGATATCAAGATAGTCATATAGTCATATAGACATACAGACAAATAATAGATAGACAGATAGGTAGATATATATGTAGATATATAGATAAAAATTTAGATAGATACATAAATAGATAGACAGACAAACAAATAGATAGATTGATAGATAGAAAGATATGCAGATAGACATATAAGAAGATACTCATATAAAAATATACATAGATAGTCTGAAAGTTATATAGATAGTTAGCCAGATAAAGAGACATATAGATAGAGAAATAGATAGACATATAGACATATAAACAAAAAGACATATAATATATGGATAGATATATAGATAGAAAGGTTGATGTATAGTTAAAAATATAGATAGATAGATAGCCAAATAGACATAAAGATAGATAGAAGATAGATAGAAGATAGATAGACTAGTATACTAATAGACTAATTAACTGAGAGACTGATAAAGAGAAATACTGATATACATATCGACAGAATGATACATATATAGATAGGTAGATAGATATATAGATAGATAGATAGACAAATTGATAGATATATAGATAGATGATTAGATAGATAGACAGATAGATAGATATACAGATAGATAAATAGACAAATAGATAGTTAGTTAGTTAAATAGAAAGATTGTTAGACAAATAGACATATAGTCAGATACATAGAAAAATAAATACTCAAATACATAAATAAACAAATAGACAAATAGTTGGATAGATATATCATCAGATTGAATTATAAATTGAAAGTCAATCATTATATAAATTGATAGATAGATGGATAGATATGTTAAAGTACCCACTAAAATTCAATCATTAAATGATTTTTTTGAGACTTTTGTATCATATCTTATATGTATAAAAGCATCATTTTATATTTATTATATTTTTTAGATCTTTGCAAATATTAGATGAATATAATATTTCCAAAGTGTGATATATTCTATGGAAAATTACTCTAAATTTTCCCTAGTCAAGTATTAATAATCAAGGAAAATATTAATACATTAAGACTAGCATGTAAGTTAACTAAAATGAGATATTAAGTTAAAACATGAGTATATGTTGGAGAACATATACTGAACTAACCCGTAATAAAAATATTGCAAGGATTGTTATATAAGTGTCTTACACATTCTCCTTGTGACTATTACTATAAATTATCTTTTGACCTGAAGTCACTTCGGTTGCCTACTTAAGAAGTTGTACTCTTTAGATTCAGTAAATGCCACCTGTTACAAGAATGGTTATAAATTTTGTAATATGTATATAATAAATTATGCAGAGAAACGTGATTTATGTAGATGGAATTTGTCTCATTGATATAATAAAAGTGATATCAGTTGGCCTCTTGATTGAGTAGGACTACTAAAATGCATGATCATGCTGAAATAAGTCAATATGAGATATTAAGCTTATCTTTTTAACTTAGTTTACTCAAAGATCAAGAAACATATAGATTGATCTGAGGTTGACATTATTCATGCCTCATAAATCAAACTAGATATCATTGACAAAAGAACTAAGTCTTACAATCAAATAAGTCATGAAATTAGCTTAAGTTGAATGTATTATATTTTCTTCACTTGGGTAGCAATGATGTATTGCTAATTGGTATTCATTGCTTGTTTCTTTAAAATGAGATTTTAAAGTCACTACTAATGTTACAAGAACCTATTGGGTCACACACATAAAAAAATATATATATTTGAAGATTATTTTATTTTAGTTAGACTAAAATAAACTAGGCATAATTTTATGGCTGAAATTCATTTAAGATCTTAAGCTAATTTGACTAAAGAATTTGGTCCAATTAGTAAATGTTTGGACCTTTAAAAAGGGCACAAACTTAATGCCCACATTTCTTTCTTACTTTTAGAATGATGTGTCATTAATGACACATCATTTTAATTAATGATACATCCTTTTCATTAATGACACATCCTTTTAGAAAGGTGTATGAAAAGCTAAAAGATTTCATTAATGACACATTATTTTAGAAAGATGTGTAATAAAGCAAATGGCTTCATTAATGAAGCTTCCTTTTAGAAAGGTGTGTGAAAAACCAAATGGTTTCATTAATGACACATTCTTTTAGAAAGGTGTGTGAAAAATCAAAATGTTTTATTAATGACACATCCTTTTAGTTAATGACACATCCTTTTAGAAAGGTTTGTGAAAAAACAAAAGCTTATTTAAAATGTGACAGATATAGAATGAAAAAAATATATATAACAAAGATATGTTTGTGTGGATACTGGTAGAGGCACAAACACATGACTGTGCTAGAATTAGACAAAACCATTCAGAATCAAAAGTTTAATTTTTTGCTACAATAGGTAACATTTTGTCCAACATTTAATTGTATTTACTTGGATCATTATTAGGTTCCTAGTCCACTATCAAATTATAATATGAAATTTATCTGAACCCCAACAATGGTATTAGAGGAAGGTTGCGAATTGATTAAATTGTTTTATATATCTGTTTATATTTGATATGAACAAACATATTATCATGATTATACAAATGATTTATGAGCATTTTGATTAATCATGCATGAAACAAATCAATAATATTAATAAGTTTAATATGATTAAATAATATTGTTTGGAACTTGTTCATGTTAATTCAATTAATACGAATACTAAATTGTATTTATATGATAAACAAGAGTGTAGTGTGATTATATCCATGAATTAATATTATAGATGAAATTGTGATTATTGATAAGCGATTATAGATTCATTTAATTGTTATATGGAGATATTAAAATGTTAAAAAAATTTATAGATGAAATTGTGATTTGATTAAAGTCATAAATTAGTTTTATAAATCAATTTTGTTTTGGTTAAGTGACGATGCCCCTTGACCCGACCAGGGGCGATGCTCCTAGGATCCCAAAATTTGAATGCCCCATAAAATAATTAATTATAATCATGATAAAGTGATGTTAGATGTATGTTTTGCATGGTGCATGGTTATGGCTCTTTACCCCATATGAATGGATTAAGTGTGTTGTTGTTGTAAGTTAAATACGGCCTCCGTGTCGTGCCTTTTAATCTACAATTCAAGTTATAAAATTCTTTGCTCATTTAATTCCCCTGAAATATAACTTGAGATTTCCTTCTAGATATGTAATATATGATTAGAATAGTATTAGATTAGAAAGTTATTTTAAAGGAGAAAGTAACAAACAACATAAGACAACCAAGGAAGCACTTGGATAAGATGTATTATCTTTAGGTTGACATTTCGATTTTCTCTTTAGCTTGAGAAAATCTTTTTAGTTCGGGCCATAATCACGTCATGTTTATTTTGTGTTTGTGCAATATTTGTTGTTATACAACTAGCCTAGTAAAATAAATACAAACATATTTAAATGTATGTGATGCATGTTAAATTCGTTGTTTTACTAAACAATTAAAGATATCCCTCAAAATTAAAAATTAAGTCATTAAAAGATGCCTATCAAAGTTTGATACTCATTACTACCTCGATCAATATTAGATAGGTTTGCCAAAGTGAAGTATTTTTAATTATCTTGGTAAAGTGCGATAGGATAATTATGATATCCAACCTATTGAACTTTGGGTGAGACTTAACTAAGTTATCTCAATTAGATTGAGAACTTAGAAGCATAAAATTAGGAAATGCACCATAAGATGGGCAAAGAACAAAATATATTATTCACCTAATTATCCAAGAGTTCTATTAGATGTAATTAGTAAATATTACCTACCTAAATAGCTGAAATTTGGGCGTTTAGCCAAAGGTAACTCAAGACAAGGTCAAATATGGATCTTGGCCCATTAAAGGATTAATTTAAAGAGAAAATTGAGGAATTGTTTTCAACTAAATAATTTAGTGGGAGGATCATTTAATAAAAGCCCTAATTAAATAAATTTTAAATATGATACTAATTTCTACATATGTTTTGGATTACCATGTCTACAAACACGTCTAATAATTTATTACTGTGATTTGTCCTTGAGAAGGACAAGCTCAATGAAGCTAATTTTCTGGATTGATATAGGAATTTGAGGATTGTCCTCAAACAAGAAAGAAAATTATATGTTCTAAAGTAGTCTATTCATAAATCACCTGCTCCTAATACTCCTCGTGCTGATAAGGATGCTCATAAAAGGTATCAAGATGATGCTTTGGATATAACATGCATTATGCTTGCAACCTGAACTCTAAGTTTCAGAAGCAACATGAGAATATGGATGCTTATGATATGGTTGAACATTTAAAATGACTATATCAAGAGCAAGCAAGACATGAAAGGTAAGAGGTATCTAAGACCTTATTAAAATGCAAGACGATAGAAGTGAGCCCTATTGGATTCATGTGCTCAAAAAGATTGGGTATATTGAGAATCTTGAAAGGTTGGACTTTCGATTGAGCTAAGGGTTAGATACTAATTTAGTTTTTGCTATCATTGCCTAAAAACTATAATCAATTTGTCACGAATTACAACATAAATAAAATTGCCAAAACTTTGCCTGAGTTGTTATGTAATGTGAGAACTACTGAACAAAATCTTAAAAAGATTAAATCCATAATGATGGTGCAAAAGAGAAAAGGAAAACATAAATCCAAAGATAAGGGCAAACCCCAAACCAAAGGCAAGGAAAAATCTTATGCATTGAAACCTATGTGAGGGGTGGCTAAAAAATGTACTTGCTTCCACTATGGTCAGATCGGACATTGGAAAAGGAACTGCAAACAATACTTGGATGAATTGAACAGAAAGAATGGAAGTGATACTTCTACCTCTGGTATTTATGTTATTGAAATCATTTTATCTACTTCTTCAATATGGGTATTAAATATCAGATGTGCTTCTCACATTTGTAATAATGTGCAGGATCTAAGAAAGAGTAGATCATTGACAAAAAGAGATGTGTTAAATGAGAAATATATATCTAAACACCATAAATATTTACTTATAGACTCATTTGATCTTCAATCAAATGAAGTATGAGAGTCTTTTCTATTAGGCAAAATGACTATAACTCCTTTTACTGGTCAAAAAAAAGTGGTCAAATGATTTGTTAGAACATATACATAATGATGTATGTGGCTCTTTCAATATAATAACTAGAGGAGGCTACCAGTATTTCATTATATTTACTGATGATATCAATAGTTATGGCTATATATATTTATTGAAACAATAGTCAGAATCCTTTGAAAATTTTAAAGAATTTAAGAATGAACTACAAAATCAACATGGAAAAGGTATTAAGATACTTAGATCAGATCAAGGTGGTGAATACTTAAGCTAAGAGTTTCATGGTCATCTAGTTTAATCTGGGATCATATCCCAATTCACTCTACCTAGAACACCACAATGAAATAGTGTATCAGAAAGGAGGAATCATACAATATTAGACATGGTATGATCAATAATGAGTCATGTAAATCTTCATTCTTCCTTCTAGAGTAATGGTCTAGGAATAGCTTCTTTCACACTTAACTGTGTTCCATCTAAGGTAGTTATAAAGACAACATATGAGATAGCCAGTAAATAGTCCCAAAATGTCTTTCATGAAGATTTAGGGTTGTGAACCTTATGTTAAATGCCAAGTCTTAGAGAAACTAGGACTCAATTCAGACAAATGCTATATTTTAGGATCTCCCAGTGAAACAAAAGGATACTACTTTTATATTCACACACAAGGAAAAGTGGTTGTCGCAAGAAATGGTATTTTTCTAGAAAGAGAATTTATTTCTAGAAAAACTAGTGGGAGAAAAGAAGATCTTAAAGAAATTTGAGATATACAAACTAGCATTGAGTCCAGATTCTAAGAAATGGCTGGTTGCCATGAGATCTGAAATGGAATACATGTATACCAACCAAGAATGGTCTTTGGTTGATCCACCTAAAGGGATAAATCTCATTGGGTGCAAATGGGTTTTTAAAAGAAAAACTGACATGGATGGTAATGTGCATACCTTTAAATGGATATTGGTTGCTTAAGGTTTTAAAAAAATTCATGGTATAGACTATGATGAAATCTTCTCACTAGTTGCGATGCTTAATTCCATTCGAATCTAACTTGTGATTACAACTTACCAAGATTATGAAATCTGGCAAATGAATGTCAAAACTACATTCCCCAATCGGAATTTATTTGAGGGTGTGTACAAGACACAACCTGAAGGTTTTGTTGATGTAAAGGGTGCTACAAAGATATGTAAGTTGCATAAGTCTATTTTTGGATTAAAGCAAGCTTCAAGAAGTTGGAATCTTAGATTTGATAATGTAATCAAAGAGTTTGGCTTTATTAAGATTGAAGATAAACCTTATGTCTACAAAAGGATTAGTGTGAGTAAAGTATTCTTTCTTATTTTATATATAGATGATATACTTCTCATTAGAAATGATATCTCTTTCTTACAATAAATAAAGGCTTAGCTTGGAAATTATTTCTCAATGAAAGACTTAGGTGAAGCTGTCTATATATTAAGCTTAAAGATATATAAAGATAGATCAAACACTACAAAAAAATGTTCATTTAGCTAGAAATTTTAGCTAGGGATCAATCCCTGGCTTAATTGCGAGGGATTAGCTAGGGAATAGCAAGGAATTTTTGATTTTTCATTGAAATAAAAATTTGCAATGGATTAGTGATAGAATACCCACGTAAATTCCGCACAAAGAAAAGCAAGAATTTAGTGATATATTTAGCGATGTAATTTCTTTAGTAATTTCAACTAGAATATAGTGACAAATTTAGCAACAGGATTTCCCTACCTAATTTCATCCGAAATATAGCAATGGACTTAGCGATAGAATTTTCCTAGCAAATTAAATCCGGAATATAGTGATGGATTTAGAGATGGAAATTACCTAGCTAATTACATGCAGAATATAGCGATTGATTTAGCGATGAAATTTCTCTAGCTAGTTTCATCCGGAATATAGCGACTGATTTAGCGACGGAATTTTCATAGCTAATTTCATTCAGAAAAAAGTGATGGAGTTAGTGATTAAATTTCCTTAGCTAATAAAATCAAGAATGCAAGGACGGATTTAGCGATGAAACTTTCCTACTAATTATATCCGGAATATTGCTATGGATTTAGAGATGGATTTTGTCTAGCACATATTTAATTATTTAATTTTTTTAATTTATTATTTATTTTAATATCTTATTTAATTTTGTTTATCAAATGTATGTTATGGTCTATAGATGAGCATTCTTAAAAGACACATTCTCCTCATAAAATTATAAAAAATGATATTAAAATAAATAATTTAAAATATATAAAAATACAAAAAAAAATATATATTAATAAGGACTAAAATAACTATTTTTATGATTATAAATTTTTTAAAAAATTATCCAAAAAATTTTTCTAAAATTTTTAATTTAGAAACTTATTATTAAAGTAAGATTAAATAATTAATTCTATAATTATAATAATTTTTAAATATATTTTAAAAATTAAATGAACATTCATTAAAATTTCGACTAATATTAAGGTAAAATAATTCATTGTATGATTAAATAAAAAATATTTTCAAAAATATTTGAATTGATGAATAAACTAGTAAATATTAAGATTATTATAAGTATAACAAAAATTTTATGATTATATGAAACTTTTAAAAAAGAATAATTAATAGAAAATTTGAAAATCTTGAATTATAATAAAAATTTAATTTTTTTATTAAATTTAAAGAAAATAAATTACTATTTAAAAATAAATACATAGATGTGTGGCCATACTAAAATTTATAAGAATTAAATGAGTACTAATTTATTATTAGCTTTTAAAATTCTGTCTTTATTAAAATAATAAATATAACTTTTTTAATTATCTTCTCACTTTAATTAATTTTTAGAATTTTAAAAATTATTAATGATATCAAATAATATGAAATTTTATGCCTTTAAAATAATTTCAGATTATCTTCATAAAAATTAAAATGAATTCTTAAAAATTTATAACCATAAAATATATATATTTATATATTTTTAAACATTAAAATATTTTATAACTCTTAGGAGAGTAACTAGAAGACAAATTATCTTTTCATGTATGTCTTATTATATGAAGTTTATAAATTTGTAGCTATTTGAATTTTTTTGTTATAAGGCTAAGCATATATTTTTTTTGAAATTGTTTATATATTATTGTTTAATTAATTTTATAATAAAAAATTATAAGGTGCTTGTTTTTCATGTGTACTTGCTTCACGCACATGAATTTTGTTGAAAATATTTTAATAATAAAGAAAAAAAATGAGTCTTTTTGTAATTTATATATTTATTGTTTATTTAATGTTTTTATAATGAAAATTTTAAATATTATGGTAAAATATATTGTCACTTGTTGTCGAGATTCAAGAGACAACTCTAACAAATGCATAAGTCCTCCATAGTTCGCCTCTATCTCTCGACGCCGATGCATCAAAACCTGATCGAATAGTAAGTGAGAATTTCTTATTGATTTGAAGTATGTTTTCTACCCTAATTCTTCATAGATTATCTTAATGGAAAAGTATGTGTTTTGATTCTTTTATTTTTTATTTCAAAATTCTTCTTCATTAATCACCATGGTATGCTTGGATTGCTTTTATAAATTGATTTGTATACATACTTAATGCATGTGTGATATAATGCATTCTCATTGTGTGTATGTTGATGCTACACAATAGGTATGCCGACTTGATTTTTATTTTTTTTCCACTCGACAACCTTGTGATTTTAAATGTTAATCACAAAATGGGTATTGGTCTTTGTGGTGAGCAGTGTGTATATAACAATATATTTAATATTTAAATAATAAATTATGTAAATATGATAATCCCAAGAGTAATAACACAAATATATAAGTGTATTTTACTATATCTATAACTATAAAAATAGTATACATGAACATAACTATATATAGATATAACAACATATATTTAATATACATACATACATACATATATATATATATATATAACTATATATAAATGTAGCTAAGAATATCTATATCAACATATTACTATATATAATTGTATCTATTTACATCAATACCTATACATAGCCATATGTCTAAATATATATAATTACATAAAAAACTATATATAACTACATCTGCAACATGTATAACTACATGCTTCAGAAACTTAATATCCATTCATATCATTCATCTCATTCATACATTTTTTTTGGATATTGTATTAATCTTTATCATTTTCCATATATTTTAGGAACTTAAATTTAATTTTTTCAACCTTAAATGTATTTTTATTGTATTTTTATTGTATTTTTATTATATTTTTATATGTTTGTATAAATCATTATGATTTAATATGTTTAGGGTTTGTATTTTTGTTTCACTTAATATCATTTAACTAAAATTGATTTCTAATAAAATGTTCATTTATTTAAATTAATGTTGTAAATTTCTAAACAAATAATATATGTTTATGTAATAAATATTATAAAAAATTTCTAAAATATATATGTGATGTAGTTTCAATTTACAAAGATAAAACTTTAAAAATTAAATTCATTTACAAAATAAAATTTGTACCTCATAATATGCAAAATGTTATATTTATTATAATAAATAATGTTGAAATGTATCTATTAATTACAAAAAAACATTGTCATGTTTCAACTTGAAAAAAAAATGTAAAAATAATTATTAAAAAAAACAAATTCTTATATTTATATGGTGATTTATATATTTTGAATAAAATAATAAAAAATAATTACTTGTAGAGAAATTTACTCATATATTTATATGGTGATCTATTTTGGTTGAACATAATTAAAAAAATAATTGATTTTTTACAAAACATTAAAGGCATGTATTTATATGCACAGCATTATATTTGTTTGAATATTAAAGTTTCTAAAAATTTATTAATAACAATAAATAATTGGTAGAAATTTATCATAGTCATTAATATTTTAATAAAAAAATTATATTGGAAAACAAAAACAATATTATCTATTTATGAACTATATTTTCATTTTTAACATAATTGTAAAAACAAAATAATTTACAAATATGTCAAATTCATTTATTTATATAAGTATAATGATAGTTATTTAATATAAATATTAAAAAAACAACTATTTGAAAAATATAGAAGCTCATATATTTAATTCATAATTTCATTTTACGCATTCATATGCTTCACACACACACACACACACACACACACAAATATTTGATTTAAATATAAAGAAATTATAATATTTTATAAATTGTGTACAATATATAATATTTTATTTTAATTAAATTTTCAAAATCAAAAAATTTTAAATACATTTACAGACACGCGCACACACATATATATATATATATAATAGTTTCATGTGTACCTTTAAAAATACATTATGTATATATGTATATGTGTGTGTTTGTGTGGGTGTACAGTAGTATATGCATGCATACAAGTATATACACACTACTTTGAAAAATTAGATACATGTGTGAATATATACAAAAGTACAAATATGTGTATGCTGATATATAATGAATAGTAATGTATATGGATGGATAAATGTGAGTGTGTGTGTAGGGCATTGTATATGCACATATATATATTTATGCATATATATGTAAATATCAACATTGATTTTGAGAAGAAAAATACTTGAGCACATAAATATTAACATGTTTCACAAATTTGTAAGAGCTGGAGCAGAAAGTGACATTATTACAAGATACTACTACTCTCCCACCTATTACACTTTGCCTCAAATTTTGATCAGCGTACTACTTGCAATGATAAGGTTCATTCAATACTACATACCATGGAGTTACATTTTCATTCAATATTATAATTTGTTAAAATAAAAAAATCTATCTAATATCTTCTTCAACAACTCTTCTATCTTTTTTTTCTAGTCTTGATAAGCTATTTTCAATTTTGCTTATATGTACATTTCTTACCAAATATCTCTAGTTCAAACTATTGTAATAGTAAAATTTATCAAATCAATCTAGACCTGACATCTTTCTTTTTTATGATATATTTGATTATAAAGTTTTAGTTTATACTATGACTTTGGTTCCCACTATATATGATATTAACTTGCCAAAAAAAAGATTGTTGATACAAGTTCTTTCACTATAGTGGTGTAATTCAATTGGGCATTTGAGAGTGTGTTGTTATTACAATATATGATAACTATTTATAAATATTTGTAGTGTGTATATAACAACATATTTTATAATATATAAACTATTTTTTAGAAAAATATACAAAAATATTAATTGATATTATGGTTTATTATTATTGAGACACAAAAATAATAATAATAGTAAAATAATCAAAAATATCTTGAATCACTCAAAGAGAATAAAAGCAATTCCATACATATTTTCATATATTTGTGAATATAAATAGGACCACATCATACATCTTCTTGAGAAAACCTAATAAAAGATTTACAATATTGAAAACATTTTTAATATCAATCCTAAACAAAAAGAAAAACTATATTCTCATATTTTTATTTATATCTAGTAGAGATAAAAATGGAAAACTCATTGATAAATAATCACATAAACATAAGCTGAAATAAAATAATTTTTCATTTAAATATATTACTTAAAAACTAAAAAAAATATTTAAATCATTGAGCTATTAGAAACTTTTATAAAAAAAATATTTGAATATAAAAATATTCAATTCATTAATCTATATAATAATAGTATCAACTACAATAATATAACACAACTTTCCTCCAAGTCATATTTATAGAAATAATATATGTAACTCAAAAAAATCATAAAAATGCAAATCTTATAGACTTTTCCAAATACATTTCATTATTTAAATCATTATGATTAAATGTATTATTAAAAATTAATTATTAATTAAATAAAACAAGAATGAGATATAATTTATACTATAAGTTCAAATACCTATAGAGGCAAAAGCATAAAATAACAAGTTGAATAATTAGTAAGTCAAAATATAATTTTTGAGACATTGAGGTATAAAACCTTTTAATTCAAAATAAGATCAAAGATATATATATATATATATATATATATATATATATATAGTATAATATAATATAAAATTAATTCATCGAAATAAAAAAATATTATTAGGTTCTTACTTATTCAAAAAATCATAATTAAGTAACAAAAAAAAATAAAATTATAATAATATTTCTTTTAAAAAAACAATCATTACATAACATAAAAGTGGATTTAAATATATATGATTAAAATATTTTAACATAAATTCTCTTATCTTATATCATCATTATTTTTATCTAGTATATTAGTAGTTAAAAAGTTTTTACTATCAAATGATTCATTTCATATTAAATAAATATGAAATCATCACAATTTATATGAATTTTCATCTATAATAATTCGTGTCAAACTCAACTTACTCATATTTGTATATGTTCTGGCTAAATGATATTTAAGATTAAGAAAATCATCAAAAAAAATGGCCACAAAATTCCTAAGAAAACCCAAATGTGTGTTAACTTGAAAACGATCTCTTTAGCCTCACATAGATTGCCACGACGAAAAGAAAATTTAAAGAAACTATATCACTCAATTACTAATTTATGGTAATGATGAAATGCAGTTATATTTTTTTTTGAATACTATAATGGCCTAGAAAGACATCAGATGACAGTTTATTTTCTTACTTTTAAAGAAACATTTGAGCAAAATTCAAACACCCTACAACACGAATGATAAATGATTTGATTAAATATTTGATAAAAAATACAATTTGAAAAAAAATAAAAGAAGGTATCAATATGATTAAGTAATTTGTAATCATAATTGATTCATCCTAAAATATCTTATAAATAAAGTTTTAAAGTTGTCTTAATTGAATATTTTTTATAATCTCTAAATTTTCAATATGAAAATAATATGACTACATAAAATACAAGATAAATCACTTTATGTTTTTTCAAGAAAAATACAAATTCTCACAATATATATTATATAATAATATAATTTTTAAAAATATTAATTTCTTATTTTTAGTAAATATCAATCATTTTTTAAAAATAAAGTATAAATATATAAAAATTATTTTTTTCCTTATGAGATATGAATTATGTAATGCAATAATACTTATTTATAAAAATAATTAACAAAATAATAAAAGTCATCTTACATAATAATATTATATAATATTCTAGGTAATCTAGATAAAAATATATTTCTAATAATATTTTCTTGACATACTATAAAAACACTAGCATATTTTCTTAAGTGTACCTCATTATTAATATAAATAATCTATTTTATGCTTAATTTCATAATTTTTAAATTTATCAAAACAAAAAAATTAAACTGATAGTGATAAAAAAAGATTAATGAAAACTAAGCATCTAATTTATCCTCTGATATGACAAAAATATGGATAGACAACATGATCAATTCTTAGAAAAGTCATCAACAAAGTTATATAAATCCTACAAAAATATCTAAAAAAAATATGGTTAACACTAAAATTAAAATTAAGTTATTTAGCATGATAACTCAAAATAATAAGATTAACAATAATGTTATAATACATTGTAGATCATATAATATTAGCATAAGCTAGTATGTCATCCACTACTATAAAAAAAGATTTTAAAAAATAGAAATTTACCAAAAAAAAATTGTTGACTCACAGATCAACAATGTAGAAGTTAATAATTAAATTTGAAAAAATAAATATTAAGAAACTTTAACCTCGCGAGAAGATGAAGAATGTGACAAACTTAGAGAATAGTTTAAAATACTTCACTCAAGAAATTTATCGTATTTGTTGGCACATTATGTGGTGAATTCTCAAAAAACCTAGTGGCATGCTCGACAAATTTTATACTTATACCAATAGTAAAATTGAAATGTTAAAGAATACAATTCAAAGACTTTAAGTTAAGTTGAAAATAGAAAAGATAAAATAATTGTACCAAAATAATAAAATAAACATTGATACTATTACACTAAATAAGCATCATAGTAATATTATTAACTATTATAAAATTAAGAACATTAAAATGACATAAAAAGAAATTAATAAATATATATATGTAATGTATCATGTTATAAATAGAGTGCACTCAAAAACTAAAGAATTAAAAGTATAAATAATTTTAAAAATAAGTAATTGAAAAAGTATGATTAGTACCGCTAACGTCAAACACTTCAAGAAAAAACCCATATAGCTAGGGAAATTCCCTAGCAAAATGGGCATTTTCCATCTCTAAACAGGATATAGCTACGGATTACCGACAGATCAATTTCCTATCTAAAGTGCTTCTTGTTAAATTTTAGTGACGTAAGTGTCCCTAGCTAAAAAGTAAGCGACAAAAAAATTACTTGCTAAAAAAGAAAAATTCAATAGCTAAATTAGCAAGATAAACGAGATATTCCATCGCTAAACAAAAATAATGATGGATTATTCCCTAGCTAAAGTGTTGTCTATAAATTTTAGCGACGCATATAGTCCCTAGATAAATAAATTTAGCGACGGAATATCCGTCGCTAATTTTAATATGTCCCTAGCTAAATTAGCTAGGGAAAATTCCCTAGCTAATTTAGCAAGAGATTTTTCCCTTGCTAATTTATCAAGGGAATATTCCCTAGCCATTTTAATTTCAAAAATAATTTCAGAATTTAAAAATTTTTAATTTAATAATTTAATATTTTTATATCAAATTTAATAAAAATTGAAACTATAAATAATTTATAATAAACAAAAAATAAAATCATTTAAAATCTTTATGTAAATTCAATATTCTGCATAATTGAAACAAAAAAATAACAACCTTTTATTTGATCTTATTCATCAATGTTTCTACCCACAGTACATAAAGTATAATATATCCATTCATTGATGTTGTTTTCTCTCCCTCTGCTCCCCCGATCATCATTTTTATACTACGACAAAGCTGTCTAAGTCACATCACGTAATATCTAGTGAAAAATCTCATCACTTATAGAAGCTTTCTAAGAGGAACAATGTGGTATCATATCTGTAAGAAAATTAAACAACTCGGTCAAATTAACAAAAAAAGTTATGTTTTGATACATATATAATCCTACATTATATATATAAATATATACTAGCATTTTATTTGTACATATATTACTGTATTATATGTACATATAAACAATAGTATAATGTGTACATATAAACTAAATACAAATATACTTAGTATATACGTACATAAAATACTATAGTATTAAATGTACGTATATACTGACTTTATTCGTACGTATATACATCATTTGGTGCTAATGCTGCTACTTTCACTACGGCTCCTGCCACATTTGTCATTGCCGATGTCGCTGCCAATATCATTGCTGCTGTCGCCGTTGCCATCGCTGCCTCTACTACCGCCTCTACTGCCACCGCCACCGCTGCTGCCGTCACTGCCCGCCACTACCGGTGGTCACTGCGGCGGCTGCCGATGCTGCCGATGCTGCCGATGATACCGCTGCATGCTGGTGCTACCGCTGCCGCCCCTGCCACTGCTACCACTACCATCGCTACTTCCGGTGCAACCGGTGCAGCTGTCTTTGCCACTGCCTCCGATGCTGCAGCTCTTGCCGCTGCCGCCGCCCCCCCCCCCCCCCCCCCCCCCCCCCCCCCCCCCCCCCCCCCCAACTACCGCCGCTGTCACTTCCATTGCCATTGCTACCGTCCCTGCCACCGATGTCACTGGTACTGTTGTTGTTAATAGGGTTTTACTTACCTATAATAGGTAAAAAACTCTACCCAAAAATTCGGAGACACACAAACATATTCACAGATATATAATAATAGTTATTAAAGACATGAACAAACATAAATTAAAGTTGATTGTATTACAACTTCAACAAAAATTTAATTAAATAATTTAATATATTTATATTAAATTGAATAAAAATAGAAACTATAAATGTAAATTTTAAATTAAACAAAAAAAATTTATTTAATAACTTATTCTAATACAATTTTTTAAATACCTAAAACAAAAATATAACAAAATTATTTTACATCTTATTAATCAATGTATCTACCGACAATGCATAAAGTATAATCTATTCATACATTGACGTTGATTTCTCTCCCTCTGCTCCTCCGATCACCAACTTTCTGCTGCGAAATAGCTGTCCGATCACGGTGCATCATGTCTGTCAAAAAATCCATTCACTTATACGAGCTTCAAATGGAAAATTATGTGGTACCATATCTGTAAGAAATTCAAACCACTCAATCAAATCAAAATAAATATAAAAAAAACTATGTTTTAATATATATATATATTACTATAGTAAATATGTTCATATATACTAGCATTTAACTCGTACATATATTACTGTAGTATATGTACATATAAACTACATTATTATGTGTGCATATATACTGAGTACATATATACTCAGTATATATGTACATAAAATATTGCAGTATTATATGTATGCATATACCGACTTTATACGTATGTATATACCACATTTGTTGTTGTTGTTGTTGCTCCCACTGCCGTTGCCACTGCCGCCACTACTATCGCCCCTGCCGCTGCTACCGTCACTATTACTACCGCTACCACCACTACTACCGCCACTGTCTGTGCTGTCGCTCCTATCGCCGCTGCTTCCGCCAAGGCCACTGCCACAGCAGCTACCACCACTGTTGCACCCCCTACTGCCACTATAGCCGGTGCTGCCACAGATGTCGCTGCTGCCGTTGATGCTGCCGCTACCACTGATGCCGCCGCATGTCGCTTCTAATGCTGCTTCCGCCGTTGCCAGTGATACCGCTGCCGCTGCTGCCACTGCTTCCGATGATTCTGTCGCTGCCACTGCTATCACTACTTCCGACGCTTCTGTCACTGCCACTACTGCCGCCGCTGTCAATGTTTTTGCCACTACCAGTGCTGCCACCTCTACCGCCGCTGCTGCCGTCGTTGCCGCCTCTACCACTACTACCAGTGCAGCCGGTGATGCGTGTGCTGCCGCCACAGTAATTGCTGCCGGTGCCGCCGCTACTGCCAAAACAAAATTCAACATTATTAATGTTTTTATATAAAATTATATGCAAAATAAAATGCACCTTACTTTATATATCACATTTTAGGAAAATCTTGCAATATAGGCTCTTTAAGAACAACACTGGAATTTTAAAAATAAAGAATAAAATTAAAGATAAGAATAAAACTTAATTTTTTTAGTGGACTCGTATAATCAAGACAGCTTGAAAATTAGGAAATAAAATTATTAATATTCAATATTTTTCATATTGGTTATTTTTTGACCATCAATTTATCATTAAGTATTAGGTCTCATCTCACTAAGCAATAAATCTCAAAAATAACATAATTAAAACAGATATAAAAAATTCAAGTTTAACAAAACTATAATAATTCAAAATAAAAATTAATACATGATATTTTATTCTTGGCCTAGAATATTAATTTTCATCATCGGTTGTATACATAAGCACGCAAAGGCAAATTTATTAAATATGCAACAAAACATAAATTTCACCTCACTAAATCTCATAAAAACTTTAAAATAAAATATATAATTGCAGAAAGAATACAAAAATAACTAATCATTATGAAAATATATATCACATGAATATAATTAATATTATATCTTGACACAATAACAATTATTTTTGTCCAAGGACAATAAATATCAAGTTTGAGACTCATCGGACATAATCTCTCTAATTTTTAGAGATAAGACTATTAAGATATGCATTAAGTAGGGACTCCTCACAACGCATATGACAACACAACAACGAGTATGTACATTCAATTTGAATTATACACATATGTGATGAAAAAGAATAGGATTGGCCAAGCTATGTCTAGTATATTCACAATTCCTAATTTCTAGATAAAGCTCAACACGACATTATTGCATTGTAATTCAAATGTGACATCTACCCAAATATATTTTCTTATGTATGATTTTTATGTTTGACTTTTTCTTCAAAAAAAGTAAGTTGCTATTTCTAAATTAGATAAAATAGAAATACTACTTTTTTCAACATTTTCTAGGAAACTCAAAAATAAAAAGAAGTAGGGTCAAGCAACGAGCAAGAAATTACACACCTGTGAAACAACAACATGTCGAACACCACTCTCCATGTCACCACTAATGAATTCATACACATCCATCATAGAGTTGCTTCATGGCATCAGTTGATCTGCACACTCATTACTCGTATCAGATTATGTTGCCTGAGCAATAGCAGATGTATGGCCCCCACTGATGAATCTAGTCCATACAGCATCTTTTACCTATCTGAGCTTACCGGAGTGTCCATGATGTGAAATTGCCAGCAGAGGGGATTTTACCCACACGAAGAGCCTGTAGATGGGAACCCAATCTACAAGCATATTTCTCATGCCAATATGAACACCCCCATAAGCTATGTCATTGTTAATCTCCTGTGAGAACCCTAAAACATTGTTATTGCTACCATTAAATGCACAGTTTGAAGTGTGGGCTCTATTTTTTGATAAAAAACATTTTAATAAAACCTTATATATATACTAAACTATTATAAAATAAGATATAAAAAAATAACACTAAAATTAAATTATAAAAAATAAATAATTTAAATAAAATAATAGAATTAGATCTTTATTTAACCATAAATGATTTTATTTAATAAATAAATAAAATAATATTATATAATAATAAAGTATTCATATATATATATATAAAATATTATATGGTCATAAATTTATAAGAATTCAATTTATCTTTTATTAATATAATATGAAATTATTATAAAAGCATATAATTAAAATCTTTTAATCATTATAAATTTTAATGTTTGAAGTGTTCATTTAATAACCACACTGAAATATTAATTTTTTAAATAAACAAATTTTTTTGATGTAATTAATACAATAATATATTAATCTTAAAATATCAACTTTTTTTCTTTTAAATTTTATGAAAAATTAAAAAATTTTTTCAATAATTCAAAAATTTAAAATCTTTTAGTCATTATATTTTTAAAAAATTTCTATAATAATAAAAATATTATTTTATACTTTTATTTTTATAAATATTTACTTATTTATTCGTTTATTCATATAATTTTATAAATTTTTTGTAATCAAATAATTGTTTATTTTAGTTTTTTATTAGTTGTAATTTTATATATTTTTATATATTAATTAAAATATTTTATAAATATTATTATTATATAATAAATTATTTAATGTCTTCTAATACAAATATTTAAATATCATAAATAAATATTTCAGATAAAATCAAGTATAATATTTTAATTAAATTATAATCAAAAAATAGTTATTTCAATCATATTTAATATAAATTTTTATTAGTATGTATATATTTATTATTTTTTTTATAATATCAAATTTAAATTATTATATGAGAAGATTGTGTAATTCAAGGATCGCTCATATATAAACCATGACATACCTTTAATATAGAAAATAATATAAGATATTAAAATAAATAATGCATAAAAAAATATCATTGAAGATTAGCAATGGGAAAAAATTAATTTAAAAACATACATAAAAAACTCTTATATAGAAGACAAAAGCATTATGTCATCTCACAAATTGAGTACTCTCATCAAAGCATAAAGAAAATAAATAAAAGTTAAGTGTATGGCCAACTTTAAAGTTACAGTTATGTAAAGAAAACATATAGCTGTACAATTATGACTAAGCTATAGCTATGTAAAAAACATACAACTAAGCAATTTAGACTTTTTAAGTAATTAATAAGATCCCAATAATTAAAAAATATACAGCCAAGTTGAAGAAACTGATTTCCATATAAGATTTATGTGAACTACAAATTACATCACTCTTCATACCTCAGTGCACTGCACTACACTGCACTACACTTCACACCACATTGCACTGTTACACTTACACCATAATGCCCAAACTATTACACATTCACTCTTATTGTGCACACAACACAACACAACACAACACCATACACATTAATACCATGTTGACACCTCTGCCACTGCCACACTATTAGACACTGCATACACTTTGCCTCAACACCACAAATACAATCACATTGTCAATGTCACTGCACAAATACTACATATACGCCACAACCATGCCTATAATCTATTAATATATTGTCCTCCACACAAACACACACACTATCATTGTTCCACATCAACACTAACACTTCATCAACATCACTCTGCAGTCACGTCAGCTATTTACCATGTAGATCTATTGATTAACTAAGTGCACACATTGTTTAGTAACACCATGTAAATGTAGACATACTTTTATGCTTTCCAAACCCTAGCTTATAAATTAAAGAAGAAAATATTATGATAGAAAAAAGAAAATAAAACACAAAATCATAACTCAAACAGCAAACCTAATTATAAATAAAGAAAAAAAAAATTGAGCATGCCATAAATCGGGTGTTCCTATTATTAAAAATTATATATAATAAATTGAGGTCTTGGAAGTCATACCCAGTATACAAGATTCCCATTTTAATGAGAGATCTGAGAGAGTTTAATATATCGATAGTATTACCTCCCAAAAATTTATAGAGACTACGTCTAAAAAGTCTCCAACCTGAGCCATACTACCATTAGCTATAGATATTTATCATTATACAAATGCATTACCTCCAATATATATGTAACCCAAAAAAATTCCAAGTAATCACTTAGCTCAATATTATTTCACCCAAACATATTTAAAAATAATATAATAAATAAACACTCATAAAATTATAACAATGATATTCAAAAATGTTCAAATTATAAATAAATATAATTGATGAGTCATAAGGTAAAGACTTGGGAGAGAAATAAAATGAAAACTCAAAAATAATAAATAATTATATCGGAGAATCAATTTAATTATATATAGATAGGTCTACTATTAGATCTATTTGTTATTTAGGTAAGTTACAAAAAAATAAAAAAAAAATAAAAATATTTATATGTGGATTGGAATATATTAGAACATGGATTAGTTTAGGTAGGTCCAAATGGCAAGGTAAAGGCCCAACAATGATCATTATGATAAATGAGAATTTACATTGTCAGATAATAAACTTAAAAGCAAACCTCTGGATTGGAATAAGATCTGAGATGTTGAAATATAAGGAAAAAAGAGAGTAACACTGCTTCAATTGCAAAGCATCCTTTAGCAATAATAGCTGGTTGATGAAAATCTCTAAAGGTAACTACGTGTGATGCGACATTGCTTAATAGTGCCATATTTCATGCATGTCCACTTCTATTCCTACTAAATTTGATCTTCATGCCTAAAAAATCAATCTTAGTTGAAAAAATTAAACATTCCAAGTGTTGCTTGTTGAATAAACTTGCAATAAGACTTCCAATATATCATGCCAAAAAAGAAAAATTCATTTGGATATTTGAAAAAAAAAAGTAAAAAGAAATAAATGAAAAATAAAAAAAAATTATAGCTAAAGTTACTAAAGTTGTATATGGCAATTATGGAAACAAGAATAAATACTTAGTTATCTCGATGATAGTTTTAGAATAATTTTTTGAAAAAAAAAATCTTAAAAGATGATTTTTGTCCATTTTCTTGCCTAAAAAAATTCTAGTTGTTTGAGAAATTAAATTATCAAAATCCAACTCTTCCATCACAGATGAATATATAAAATTCAATATGAAAATATTAATGAATTTAGGAATATATATATGAATATCCAAGAAATATGATTCAACAGAAAAGATAAAAGATTTATTAAAATAAAAATAAACAAAACAGACCCCATGTTATATTGTTGGTGCATTTGCACTGATACTGCACTACACTAATTCCTTGTGGAAACAATCTCACATCCAAAAATATTGTTGCCAACATATTGTGGCAACTATTTTTAATCACTTACATTTCATTCATTCCAAGTAGTCCAAAAATTTATATAAGGCAATATGTCCTAAACCCTTTTTATTATCTCTACCAATAGATAAATTTTACATGAGATAATATGTATCCTCAAGAAGAACAAATAAAAATCAATAATGTATTTGATTAGCTCAAATAAAGTGACTACAAGAAAAAACCTTACAAACCAGGCTAAGGTGACTACTTTAGACCGTATAATACATTCTACAATCTGCAAACCACACTTGATTGTACTGCCCAAAACACTAGTAGTTGCTTCATATATACCTCCATCTCAAGTTTATAATACAAAAATATTTTTTTCAAGTTTAGTTTGTGTATACTCTAACCGTTAGATATTGTAAAAAAATGAAAATAGGTACCAAAGGCAACTTGATTACTGCAGAGTAAGTATCATGATATTTCATACCAAATATCTAATTGTATCACATCACTATAAATCTCATTTTAAGTTGATATGATTTTTCATCAAAACTTGCCTTCATAGTAAACAATAAAATGCATCTAATAACATACTTTCTCGAAGATCATGATATTAGTTGTCTGATCTCATTATAGTTAAGGATATACATCTCATCTATCATAGTCTTACACATTCTTAAATGAGATAATATCTCAGAAAAAGATCATACTAGTATCATCAAAAAAAATAATAAAAGAAAAAAAATAAAATAAAATAAGACTGCAACGAACTATGTGAAATCGAGTATTGAGTACACTTCTTCTCTCCTTTCCATAGAGCAATCAAAAGGTCAAGGTCATAGGAACTACCTATAAAATTGTTTGGCTCCTCGATAGGATTGCCTCTTATCCTATCAAGCTAGGCATGTTTCTCTCATCTAGTATATACTATAAGTTATGAATTTTCAAGTGTCATAATTTCCAACATTATGAGTCTATATTGGTGCACACACTTATAATACTATGTAATCTAGATATGAAAAAAATCCTTCTACTCAAGAACTCTCGGTTTCGCTAGACTCAATATAATCTGAATTTGTTGGCAAGTATGCTGATTCTATGAAAACAATATCATGCTCAAACCCAACATGATCAAATATAGTCAATGAGTGACTCTCTCTATCAACTAAAAGTCGATGCAAGGTTATATATAAGAGACAAAAAGTGATGAATCCAAATGCAATATCTATATATATTCACACACTTCCTAAGCATGTTAAAGAATAAATCATTATTAAACAATTAACATCTAAACTCATTAAAATTTTATCAGTCTATGGTAAAAAATATACTCTCTTTGGGAACAATCAAGGCCTTGGAAAAAAAAATCAAGGCATTGGATACTAGATTGTCTCATCCTAGAGAACAATCAAATAAAAATTAGTGAAACAAAAAACTCTAAAAGACAACAATTTTGGAATACTCTTTCCAAGTAAAAATATGAGTCATCTCAATCAGTTATCTATTCTTCCTTCAGCCACCTTATTTTGTTGAAGGTATGATATTACAAAAAAGTCTAGTAAATAATCTGATGATCTATATAATAAATATTAAATTGATATGACATAAATTATAATATATTATTATTTTTTAATTTTTTTAATTTTATCGAATTGAGTTTTTATCAATTTATAAAAAGTTTTAACCAAAGAAGACTTCTGATCTATCACGAAATAGATATATCCAAATATATCTTGAACAGTCAACAACAAATATGATCATATACTTAAATCTCTCTTTAATCATATTTCTATTAAGTTTTCATATGTTTTAGTTAAAGATGTCAATTGGGTCGTGTCATATCGACATAGCATCGTATGATGTAGGCTCGTCTATAGTTATTTGAGACGTAATATGCATCGAGATGCAAGGTGCATCGAGGCGAAGGGCACACCGAGGCACGAGTCACACCCTGGTGCAAGGCGTGCCCGGGCACATGGCACACCGAGATGCAAGGCAAACCAAGGCAAAGCGCATCGAGGCACAAAACCCTTTTGGAGCATAGAGGCTCAAGGGGCAATAAAGGCGAAATTTTTTTTTGTGACATACTCTACATAAAAATACATAAAATTTTTATATTTAACTAAAGAATTATTTATAATTTTTATCTATTAATATATTAAAATCAAAAAAAATAACATTAAACATTAAAAAAATATATTATTAGTACTTCTCAACATCACTATCATTAAGAATAATAAAATAAAATAATTGAATTTTAACAATCCAATAAATAAAGTTAAAAAATTAACCTTCAAATATAGCATATCAATAATAAAAATAAAAATATCATTAATATTTTTTGTATAACAAAAATTAAAAATTTAAAAAGATATACAAAATAAATACTTATAGATCTTGCTCAAACTCTAAATCCATAAAATCATCATGACTATCATTTGTTTCATCATCACTCTTGAACTCTCACTTGTCTTAATCTTCATCTCCTGATAACTGGGTCATTTTTTTATCTTCATCAATCAAAATAAAAGTAAAAGTATATTTAAACTTGATGATATTAACATAGATATTTATATTTTGCTTGAACATGCTTTAATTTTTATATAAACCTTTAGCTCCTCTAGCTCTTACAACAACACCACAAGTTAAATCATTACTCTCAAATACAAAATTATCTTCTGTAACATCTTCATCTTCTTTTTTTTTTCATCAATTATTTATTGTTATAATTTATATCTTCCAAAAAAATAAAATCAATAATATGATGCTCATTGAATCTTTTTATCAAGGCTCAATTATACTTATTGTACATCAAATCATTCGAGCATTAATATTGCAACTTATTTCTCCTCTTGTTATAAATCTAAAAAAATCATGATTATTAGATTATATATTATATTAAATAATATAATAAAGATATTAATTTTCCATAATTATTTTAATAATTTACATTCTTGAAAATATTTTAATTTATTTCACAACCAAAAACACTATATATCAGGTTGAGATGCCACAATACAAAATTTTACAAACTATTAATATTAGATCCAAATATACTTCATTATTCAATTATAATTAATATAAAAAAATTATCAGCTAAATATTTCATATATTTTAATAAAAAAATATATTAATTTAAATACAGTAAATCACTAAATTAAAAAACTAACCTAATAGTTATGACTTCTTTGTTCTTATGAAAAAATCATAATCAAAAAGGTATTGAGAATGCATGTTCAAGTCCAATTATGATATAATTGTATCTTATTCACCTCTCTATTTCATCAATCTCAACATACATTTACATACATCTTCAAAGATTTTTGAATCGAGATTTACTACTGATCCTTTTGTATCATAATAAAACTCTGTGTACAAAAATTTCTAGCTGAATATAAGGCTGATGATGCTGAATCTCTCACTGCCTATTAATGATTTTCATGATTTCCTTATACTTCTCTTCACTCTCATTAAAGTTTTTAATAATTATTTTTTATCTTTTGCATTAAAATATAAATGTAACTCATTGTATGCCACTTTTCACCAACCACCAAGCAAAGAATATGTACAAGAGGGTCTGACACCTTCAAACAAAATATTACAGTATTCTAAAAATGAGGCATAAAAATTATGTTTTATCTTTTCCTCTTTTGCCAATTTATAACCTCCTCAAGTTATTTTTTTATTTATTAATATGAAATAAGGTGATGAAGACCATTACAAACCACATCTTTGTAAGCCTCAACAACTAATTTTGCTCAATAAATCATCTAATCAAATTAAGCAATCTCACTTTATTATAAATACAACCACATATAAATATAACTCACTTTATTCTCTTCTTGATATATGATAGTTTTTATATATCTTTCAACAATTAGTCAAGACAATATGCAATACATAGTATCCATTACAAATATTGTTTTTTTTATTTCAACAATCTACCTATATAAGTTAAAGTTAATCATTAATATAGAAATAATATATAATGTGTAATAACCTAAATAAAATATTAAAAAAATCAAATTAAATTTTAAATATTTACTATCACAAAATTTGAACTATTATCTATTATAACTTGAATAATATTATCTTTGTTAATTTCTTTCACATAACTATAAAATAATTCAAATAATTTATCTCTCATCCTAATCATAAAAAAAATATCAATAGGTTTTATAAACATGAATAAATGATTTTTCTTTATAAATTCACCATGAAATTCACCAACATTCTTTCTTTCCTATCAGTTCATTCATTTGATATAATTAAATATTCATTTTACTTGCATTATGTAAAATGATTCTTCATCAAAATCATTATAATAATTAATTTTTTTTAGACTAGTAACTCTCACAGCATAACAATTAAATCTTTTATATCTCAAATAATATTGCCCATTTGCCTTTCAAGCATTGGTTAAGAACTAATATAGTTGACTATATTAAATGAATTACAGTATTATATAACTATCTACAAAATAAAATATCAAATTCTTTGTAAGAATTAATTCTTTATTTAGACTAGTAACTCTCACATCATGAAAGTTAGATCTCTTATATTTAAAATCATATTACCCGATTATCTCAAGCATTGGTTAAGACCTAATATAGTTCACTATATTGAATGAATTGCAACATCATATAATCATCTACAAAATAAAATATCGGCTCTTTCCTTAACTCCTTACTTGTAAGTATTATTGAGAGTGATGCATTGCGGGGCCAGTACATATGGCATGACTGAGGCATGCTTGAGCCCAAGGCATGCATGTGGCACGCATGGCCTTTGGGTGCTAACATAGCCCAAAGGCCCACTTTTCTCAACCAGACGTGTTGGGCGGGACATGGTCGAGTTGGCCACTACCTATGCCCCCTCACCCTAATTGGTTAGTTAATTCCTGACTATTGGGTGCTAACACTGGTTGACTAGCAAATAGCCAGTGCCCAATGGCCTATGGCCATAGCCACTGGATTGTACTAGCTAGGACAACCCATCAACCAATTCCTAGTGACCATTAGGCATTAAGCAAGGTTTCATGGGCACTAACTTTGTCATACAGAGTTTGTTTTTAAAGTTGAAATTTAATTTTTAAAAATTTAATTATTAAATATAAATTGTATTGCATTGTAAATGAAAATGAATAAAAATCAACTCAATACAAAACACATCTATTTCATGATTTTGATTTCATCATAATATCACAAATAATAATAAATTAAAAAACTAAGTAAAAAGCACGACAATCAATAATAGTCAACAATGGTAACATGTGAGTCTTAAGGTATGTCTAAGGCACACATGGGGGTTGGGTGCTAACACAACCCAAAATCCCACTTTTCTCAGCCAGGCATGTTGGGTAGGACAGGATCGGGTTGGCCACTACCTATGCCCCATCACTCTTGTTGATTGGTTGCCCGGTACTTGGCTGTTGGGTGCTAACACTGGCTGACTAGCAGCCATCCAAATCCCAGTGGCCTATGGGCACAACCATTTGATTGTACTAGCCAGTGTCTTAAGGCGTGCCCAAGGCACACATGGTTGTTGGGTGCTAACATGGCCCAAATGCCCACTTTTCCCAGCCAAACATGTTTGGTAGGACATGGTCAGGTTGGCCACAACCTATGCCACCTCACCTTGGTTGGTTTGCTGGTTCCTGGTACTAACACTGGCTGACTAGCAGCTAGCCAATGCCCAATGACTATGGACACAGCCACTGAATTATATTGGCTAGGCCAACCCATCAACTAGTACCTAGTGGCCACTAGCAGGCTATAGGCCATAGACACTAACTTTGTCATATAAAGTTTTTTTAAAATATAATTTTAATTTTTAACAATTTAAATATTAAAAATAAACTATATTATATTGTTAATGATAATGAATAAGAGTCAACTCAAAAAATATATATCTATTTCGTAATTTTGATTTTGATCTTATCATAATATCATAGATAATAATAAATTAAATAATTAAGTAAAAAACACAATAATTAATAGTAGTCAACAATAATAACATGTGAGTCTTGTAATATCCAAGATTAGTTTGTATGGTTTGGATTGTCACATCACAAGTTTTTGTCAAAACCTCAACACCCTCAAAGTCATGTGAGTCATCATCCACTAGTAATTGTTTCACTTGATCCTAAAGACTAATTAATGAATCGTCACACTCTTTTAAGCATGAGAATATTTTTATGATATATGGTCACAATATCAATCTCTTATCTGAAATAATATAAATAATCACAAAAAAAATAAACTCGATAATATGAAAGATACCAAAAAGATTAGTAAATCACATATAATCTTAGATAATATGAGATAGATGAATTTGTATGATTTTTAGTAATTTTATGAAGAAAGGAGAGAGATAATGCATCTCTTCGAGTTTGATTTTTGTGGTGGGAGGGGGACGGCATTTAAATTGATTGCCTCCCATCAGGAGCGCTTGTAGTAATTCATGCCTTTATGTCTTTGACAAATAAGCATGCCTCCCCCCAAGTGAGGCACTATGGAAAGGGCATTGTGGTGCCTGCAAATTATTGAGTGCCTAAGGCACACCTTCTCTTAAGGCATGACTAAGGAGCGCCTGGCTGCTGGGTGCTAACATGGCCCAAAGGCCCATTTTTCTCAGCCTGGTATGTTGGGTTGGCCACTACCTGTGCCCCCTCACTCTAGCTAGTTGGATGGCTCCGGGCTACTGGATGCTAACACTAGCTTATTGGTAGCTAGCCAATGCCTAATGGCCTGTGGCCACTGTGACTAAACTATACTGGCTAGGCCAACTCGTCAGCCAATGCCTAGCATCCACTAGGCATCAGGTTGGAAGTCGTAGGCATTAACTTTCTTATATAATGTTAGTTTCTAAAATAGAATTATAATTTTTAAAATAAAAATAAATAAAAATCATAACTCAATAAAAAGTATATCTATTTCATGATTTTAATTTCATCATGATATCACAAATAATAATATATTAGAAAACTATGTAAAAATCATGACAATCAATAGTAATTAGCAATAATAACATGTCAGTCTTCTAATGTCCACAATACTTTTGTATTGTTCAGATCATCACATCTCAAACTTATAGTCAAACCTCGATATCATTGATGCCGTGTGAGTCATCATTCACTAGCAATTATTTCACTTAATCCTAAAAACTTATTTTTGGATCCTCTCAGTCTTTTAAGCATAAGAATACTTTTATCATATATGGTCACAATATCAATCTCTTATCTAAAATAATATTCATAATCTCATAATAAATAGGATCCGATATTATGTTAGATATCAGATGAGTTAGTAGATCACATATAATCTTAGATAATATGAGATTTATGGATTTATATTATTTTCACTAATTTAATATATCTAAATTCTTAATATAATCATATGATAAAATAGAGCAATAAGTAATATCTAAGTACTGAGATAGCTCTCTCTTATTCGATGAACCATCACATCATTTACCTCTAGCTAACAGAATAAAAAAATTTTTGTATTCAAATAATTTGTTCATATCTATACTCGAAAACTAACTAAAAGACTCACTAAAACTATAATACTTAGTGTCATAATTTTAAACATATTATCTAATTTTTTATAAATTCTACAATATGTTTATTCTATTTTTGTTCATGCATGTGAATAAATATTTTAATATATTTTATAGCTCATCCATCTTAACCTTATTATCCATATATGCAATCAAATAATAAAAAGTAAACATTCATAATCTAAATCTTCTATATTTGTTAAATGTATAACTAATATTACATATACACTTAAATACAATACATATAGTAAGAGTGTACATAAGTTAAGACATTTATCATATCATAAAAATCTTTAAGAATTTCAAAAACTAAATTTTTATCTTATAATCTAAATTATTAATAATAATTTTATTAATTTTACTATTGACGTAGTTGAATATCAAGTGTTGATAGCCAACACTTGAATTCAACATGAACTATGTATAATACTAATGGAGTCTAACATTCATTTGAAATTTTTTCTTTTTTAAGCCTACTTACAAATATAAAATGTAAACATCTTATTGTCTGCTACGTATCTTAATATATTTAATTTTTAGTGAATTTTTTATATTTTCGAATATGAATAAAACAATTTTTATTCATACTTGAACTATTAGATTAATTATATGATACATATACCTAACATAAAAAATATCATCTAATGATACATCTCTAATAATTCTTACAAACATATTAATCACAACACTTATATTTGAAACATTACCAAATATAATACTAAAAATTTTATTTTGAATATCATATTCTCTAGAGATCTTTAAAAAACACTCATACATAGAGAGTCATTATGAGGATAAACAATCTTATGAAATTATAATTTTTTATTTAATTTTCTACTTAAAATCAATGTAGTGGGTGATAACTTATGTGAATACATCATCACAACTAATCTAAATGTCGAAAGTCACAAAAATCACTTCATTGTTTTTTAAGTTCATTAATTACTAATTATTATGTTATTCCTACTAATTTACCTAGAAATTCTATGATAAATAAATTAAAAGTAAGTTTGCTTAATATGAATTTTATCAAGTCTTTCCTTCCAAACTCATTGTCATATATGAAGTCAATAAACCTTAAGTTGATACAACTTCAAAATTTCACTACTCAATTAGGTTTGTCTAAGATCTAATGCACCATATTTTTTAGTGTATTAATTGGCATATCTTTTATAGTGGTCAATGCCACCAACAGCCCCTCCTACATATATATATCTTTCATAATATATATATTATATTGAATCTTCTTCGATATCTTTAGAATTTTATTTTAAATTATGTTAAAATGTGTGTATACTACTGAAGTTAGCTTATTTTTAAGTTTTTTAGTCACATGACTCAATGTCATAAAAGAAAACTTTGTTTCAACCTCAAATATTTCTATCAAGTCACAACTATTATTTATATATAAGTCTAATTCATTTTATAATATTTATTATTTGTTATTTTTAATTTAAGAGACTAAAGCATGAGAAGAAGAATAGTATTTTTCTAATCTTTTACTTTTTTGTAAACTTTTTATTTATTTATATAAAAATTATTAAATAAAATATATGAAATGTAATATGTATCTTTATTTTATGTGGGCAGCATGTATTTTTTACCTTTGCATCATATTCTCATGCTTCGAAGTCATAGCTCATCATAAAAATAACTCTGACATTCCGGTAAAATTAAAATTATAATTAAAAAAAATTATGGGCACAAACAGGATACTATGATGCTTTTATAATTTAAAAGAAGAGCCAGAAGAAGATGAGAGAGAAGACGTAATTACAAATAAATTATGAAAAATAAAATATATCAAAATAAAATATCTCAGAATAAAAATATATCAAAATATTATGTATAGATAAAATAACATTGTATCTATTAAATAATATTTTATGCCATTTAAAAAAACCATATATAGAATTTTACCCTTATATATTGGATTCGGATGTAATCCAATAGATAGAAACATTAAAATTTTTTTGGTCAACAGCATAGCAACACAGTGTTTTCCAATCAGCAAATAGCAACAATTTTAAAATGAATGGCATTTTTAAGATGTGGTAATGCCACATTGCATGTAAGGGCCTACCTCATGGGTCATACCTGATACAACATGAGGCTCGTGTGTTTCCATAGGAGTAGTGCCATAGGCTAGAACGGGTGAGGCCTAGACTATTTTGAACCAGCCTGTCAAACCTGATAGATAAAATTGTGTCATGTCATGGGTCGTGCTCAAGCCACCCAGCACACTTGACACCCCTAAGTTTATTGTATAAGATTGCATAAGTGCCTAATCAAATCAAAACTAGCGCATAGGATACAAATATTAGTAAGCTAATGTAGCTGATATGTCTCATATTCTATAATCAAAATATCTTTAAGGAAATAATAAAGTTTCTAATTTAACTAGTGATAAATACTCAAGCTAGATGCATAAGTATAAATTCAAAATACTCATTATATATAAAAGGAGGAGATCTTATTGTTAAAGAAAGAATATAACTTTCACAACTACTTAATCTCAAATAGAATCGTCCCTCAGAGTTTACCAATTATTTCAAGTAAATAATCATAAGAAATAATAATATGCTATAAGAAAATAATCTAAAAAGATAATCACATAAAATAAACTAATAGGAAATCAAAAAGTAAATATGATACACGAGTATTAAAGATTAAAAACTGAAATACATAGCATAATCAATAAACTTTTAAATAGTTTTCAAATTGGTAATAATATATTTCAAAATAAGAAAAGAATATAAAAAATAAAAATTAGAATTGCAATGATATAAATATTTACTCTTGTGTTGATAATAAATAAATATGAAATGAGAGTACAAATTAAAATAATCATTGATACTTATAAGAAAAGAATAATTTATTATTATCTTAGAGAAGGGTTTTGTATACCCATTCTTAGTAAGTGTTGTGGATAAATTGACTCTATGAAGACCCCCTAGACAGCTCTGACTAAAAGTCTATCTCTCTCACTACAACATAATACTTCGATCTATTCTCTAATAATAATATATAATAATTATTTTTAATGTGACTATCCTCCAAAATGAATTCATTGAACTAAGGAACTTTCTTCTATCTACCGCTACTATGATAGCCAACAATATCACAAAATTGTGATTTCTCAAAAAAAATACAAAAGTAACTATACTTTATTATTTTCTTCCTTTTTTATAGAAACTACAAAAACACTATTTAGGGATTTCTGCACAAAATTACCATCTTCCATTACCACTCACCACAGATGTTGTTTGCACCGTTGGGTTTTTTGATAAAACCCATTGCACATTGCATGCCTCCACATGCAGTATGCCTCTATCATGCATTATGCCTCCACTACCACTTGTCTAGCATTGTGTGCCCCTTGTTGTACATTGTACACTACCTCTTGTCGTACACTGTGCCTGCCTGTTGCCCTTATGCGAGCACTTGTTGCCCATACCGTGTGCATTTTTTTTTGTTAAAGATAAGTGTAAGTGCCCTTCTATAATTTGTAATCTCTAAATCACATATACATCTGTCTCTAATACAATGTTGACAATTAAATGTAAAAAAATAAATTAAACATTCAATATCAAGTAGTCATGCATAGCATTGGGTGGGTGATACCATCAAATAACATGAAATAAAAAGAAAAAAAAGGTAAATAAAATCACAACATAACTCAACCCCCAGGTATGCATCCATTTAACTCCAAACGATATATTTAACATCTAAGGTAAAGATTTTGTTGATTATCTGACCTTCAACTATATCGTATCGACTGTCTGTCATATAACAGTTGGAGCACCAATTTGTAGCAAAAATTCACTTTTGTTATCGAATAGCAGGAGTAATACAAGAGTGAGTCAAGATATTCAAATTAGTTTTCAGATAAACCAGTGTGAGGCAGGGTGTTCAAATTAGTTTACACCCCGCTTTACTTTAGCCATATATGACGACGTTCAGGTGAGCTTTGCACCCAACATTACTTCAGCCAAATGCCACGTGCATGTTAAGGTGAGCTTTTGCCACCCATCATGACTACGCCATGGTGAGGTTTGGGCTGAGTTTAAACCTAGATTTGAAATATTAAAAAAATATGACATTACTTTTTTATACCCAACTTGAAAATATTTACAAAAAAAATGCATGACTTTAGATATTTAAAAAAATTAAACCAAATAAAAATATATTTACATATTAATGCATTTAAAATGTCAAACATGAAAATACCCAGCATAGTAATTTTCAAATTCAATTATATATTTAGATTAAATATATAAGCCTGTACAATAATTTTAAAATTCAAAAATATAGATATATTATATGTATATATATAATATATAAAGTTAATGTACAAAAGTTTTAAAAACACACACACACACACACACACACACACACTTATATTTATATAATTATATCCATGAATATTTTTGAAAACTTATATGTATAAATCTACATATATAAATATTATCAAAAACTAATATATATATATATATATATGTTATTTTGGAAAGGTATGTCATGGTCTATATATGAAATATAACTAACCCAAATAGCTAAAAAAAATTCCTAGCTAAATGCATATATTTTGAAAAAAAAAATATTTAAAGAATTATCGATTCTAATTGTATATAAACTAATAAAAAATAAATTCAGATAATTATTTAGTGATGGATTTAAATTAGCTGGGGAAAATCTGTCGCTAATAATTATCTAGGGAAATTCCGTCGCTAAATTCTCGCTTTTCTTTGGGCAGAAATTACGAAAATTCAGTGGCAATTATGTAGGGATATAATTAGCTAAAAAATTCATCACTAATAATTAGCTAGGGAAATTCCATCGGTAAATCCATGCAAAATTAAGATTTTATTTTCTAGAAATTCATCGCTAAATTCGTCACTAATTTATGGATTTTATTAGTTAGAGATATTGCTTGCTAAATCGTAGTTAAAATATGGATTTTATTAGCTAGTAAAAATCCATCGCTAAATTCGTCACTAAATCAATGATTTTATTAGCGAAGAAAATCCATCACTAAATCAAGAATTTTATTAGAAAGGAAAATTCATCGCTAAATCAAGAAATTTATTAGCAAGGAAAATTTGTCGCTAAATCAAGAATTTTATTAGTAATGGAAATCTGTCGCTAAATTCATCACTAAATCATTATTTTATTAGCAAGGGAAAATCCATTGCTAATTCCGTCGCTAAATCATGAATTTTATTAGCAAGGGAAAATCCGTCGCTAAATCCATCGCTAAATCATGGATTTAATTAGCATGGAAAAATTCATCACTAAATCCATCGCTAAATCATGGATTATATTAGTGAGGAAAATCCATCGATAAATCCGTTGCTAGAAATTAGCTAGGGAAAATCCGTCACTAATTTCGTCACTAATTTCATGCTTTTATTAGCAAGGGATATTCCGTCGCAATATCCATCGCTAAATTCCCCATTTTGAGTAAAAGTTATGAAAATTTTTCGTCTCTAAATCCGTCACTAAAATCTCCACTTTTTTGAGTGGATCATACGAAAATTTTCCGTCATTAATCTGTTGGTAAATCCGTCGCTAAATCCCCGCTTTTTTGAGCAAAATTTTTGAAAATTTTATCTCGCTAATCCGTTGCTATTTTTTTTCCAAAAAAAGACCATAAATTCCTTGCTATTCCCTAGCTAATTTCTTATAATTTAGCTTGGGATTGATCGCTAGCTAAAATTCCCTAGCTAAATTGATATTTTCTTATAGTGAAATAGTTGAGATATTAAATTAATAAAATGATGATATGTCATATTATTGTTAACTCATAACAAATATGTGATAGCCATAGTGAGAAATCTAGAATGTTACTTTCTAGAGCATAATAGTGACTTAGTGGGCAAATTTTATGATGAACATCATGTTGGACAAATTGTATGGTGATTAACCTCTGATAAATAAACAAACATAAGTTGCCGCTTTGAGAGATAGCCAAATGTTAAAAGTCCTGCATTGATTAAAAGCTAGGATGATCTTGAGGATGATCAATAACTATATGTTTAACTATATATGTATAATTATTTATAAATATTTGTATAATTATATAAATCTCTTTATAACTATATTTTATTATATTTGTAACTATGTAAACTAATTCTATAACTATATCCACAACTATATATAACTATTTTTTTAACTTAATTATAATTTATAACTATATGTATAATTTTATATAACTATATTTCTAACAAAATATACTATATGTTTAATAATATATAACAATATTTAATTTTATTTTACTATATAAATATTTGTATAACTATGTAATACTCTATATAATTAAATATAACTATATTGGTAACTATGTATACAGATATGTATTCATATTATTAATCTATTTATTTGTTTATATCCATTTATACATTTTTATATAACTACTTATATCTACTTGTATGAATATATCTATATATAACTATATGTTTAACTATATATAACTCTATTTTTAGCTATATATACTATAGGTATAAAAATATATAGCTATAAATAATTGTCCTTGACTATATGTATAACTATAAAAACATTAAACATAAATATATTAAAATTTATAATTAATAACATATATTTACTAAATATTTTATATATTAGTATAAAAAAATGTATTTTAGTATATATATACCAATACATAACTATATGTATAAATATAAGATATTATAAGAAAAAATATATATACCTACATGTATAATATAAGTTAAACTATATGTGTATTTATATGTATAACTACATGTAACTATATTTATAATTACATGTATAACAACATACAACATTATGTTTAATTATGTGTATAACTATATATAAATATTTGTAAAACTAAATAAATCATTATATAATTAAATATAACTATATTTTTAACTATGTATACATATATGTATACATATATGTAAATCTATATATTTGTTTATAACTATGTATATATTTATGTAAACCTAAATATAACTACTCGTATTAATATATATATATTACTAAATGTTTAACGATATATAATTTTTTATAACTATATATATTATATGTATAATACCAATTAACTAAAAATAATTCTATCTTACTATATGTATAACTATGAAAAATTTATACATAACTATATTTAAATATATATTTAACCACATATATTTAATATACATTTTTATATATTAGTATCAAAAATGTATTTTAGTATATCTATACCTATACATAACTATATGTATAGATATATGAAATTATATGAAAGAATATATATATATACATACATGTATAAAGATAAGTTTAACTATATGTGTAACTATATGCATACCCACATGTAACTATATTTATAATTTTATATATAAAAACCTACAACACAAAGTTTAACTATATGTATATATCTATATATAAATATTTGTATAACTATAAAAAACTCTATATAAATAAATATAACTTTATTTTTAATTATGTATACATATATGTATAAATATATGTAGATCTATATAATTATTTATAACTATACATTAATGTATAACTATTTATAATTACTTGTATGCATGTATCTATATATAACTATATGTTTAACTATATATAATTATTTATAACTACATATACTATGTGTATACTAACATATAATTATTAATGGGATAATAATAATTTGTTGCACTAACTTGATAAAATAGCAAAAGATATATAATCAATAATATGCAAGCACATAGCATAAGAGTGTCCGTTGGTCAGGCTCATATATGGTATGTTACAATTAAGGTACACTTACCTAATCTAAACCCCTAGGCCTCAGACTCATATATGAACTTATGTATGACAAAAGATCTAATATATGATAGTTTTGTATAGAAGAAATTTGTTTTTCTTTTCATGTAATTCCTCATTCTAACACAGTATCCTCTGTGTGTCTCTCTCGTTTTCTCTAATTTTTTTGGGTCACTCTCTTCCACTTTTTCTTTTTGTGTAACTCTCTCTCACTCTTGTTATTTTCTTTCTCCCTCTCCTTTCTTACTTGTTATCTCTCTCTCTCTCTCTCTCCCTCCTCTCCTTCCCCTCTCTCTCCCCTCTCTCCTCTCTCCTCTCTCCCCTCTCCTCTCTCTCTCCCCCCTCTCTCTCCTCTCTCTCCCCCCTCTCTCTCTCTCCCTCTCTCTCTCTCTCTCTCCTCTCTCCCTCTCTCCCTCCCTCTCCCTCTCTCTCCCCCCTCTCTCTCTCCATCTCTCTCACTCTCCCTCCCTCCCTCTCTCCCTCTCCCTCTCCCTCCCTCTCTCTCTCTCTCTCTCCCTTTCACCATTTCTCTCCCCCTCTCTCTACCCCTTTTCTCTCTCTCTCTCTCTCTCTCCCTCTCTCTCCCTCTCCCCTTTCTATCTCTCTCTCTCTCTCTCCATCTCTCCATCTTTCCATTTCTCTGCCCCTCTCTCTCCCCCACCTTCTCTCTCCCTCTCTCTCCCTCTCCCTCTCCCCCTTAAACTTTAAATGTCTTTCATTTTTGCTTTCCTTTCTTATACATTATTATATTTTGCTCCCTTTATCTAGTAATACCATGATATCTATTAATTTTTATCATGCTAAAATTGCTTTATCTATTCATGTAGATTCTGCAAATGCATTGCCTCGATATTCATGTTATTTAATTTTTAAATATTCATATGTAAGTAATTTTATTTTATTATTAGTATATTTTGAAGTAATAGAATGTTTAATTCAAAATAATATTTTAGCATTATTTTTTGTAAATATAATAGGGCAAAATGAGTTTATATCATACGTGGATGTACTAAAGGTTTATTTATGGAATTTTGAATAAAGATTTTTGAGTGGCTTAAAACTTTCATCAATTTTGCATGTAGTCAATCGAGATGGATAGATGAAGAAAAAATTAAGTGTCCATGTAATTATCGCAAGTGTCAGAATATCCCTTTTCATGATGCAAACACTATAAGATACCATTTGGCTAAATATGACTTTGTGCCAAATTATTTTGATCGGATTTATAAAGGGGAAAGTACAATGGCTCTGAACTTTGACCAAAATGAGGGTATTGAATAATTTTCTTATGGTGAAGAAGCATCAAACACATACCATAGAATGATCACAGAAGCTGCTGGTGCTGACTTCAATAATGATTATGTGGATGAACCACCTAATCCTGAAACTCATAAATTTTATGAAATGCTTAAAGCTGTAGATAAAGAGTTGTAGCCTAGTTGTAAAACACATTTGCAATTGTTACTTGTGGCTCGACTTATGAGCATTAAGTCAGAAAAGCATATGTTTGAGAAATTATTTGATCAAGTGTCAAAACTGATGAAGGAGATTGTTACGGATAATAATTTGATCACTAATAACTTTTACAACACTAAGAAGTTACTATGAGGAATGGGTCTACCAGTGAAAAAAATTGATTGTTGTTTCAATGGATGTATGTTATATTGGGTGGTGATAGTGATTTAATTAGCTGTAAGTTTTGTGATCATCCTCGATTTAAGAAGGCTTCTCGTGCTGTAGATACGCGACAAAAATTTAAAGTTGCATTTAAAAAAATGTATTTTTATTTATTAATTCCTCGATTACTCATACTATATGCTTCAAATGATATAGCAATGATATGAGGTGGCATTCTAAGTATGAGGTTAAAGAAGGGGTAATGTGGTATCCATTAGATTTACTTGCCTGGAAGCATTTTAATTATATACATCAAGATTTTGTAGCTGAAAGTTGAAATGTGAGATTGGGTTTCTACATAGATGGATTTCAACTATTTGGGCAATCTGGACAATAGTATTCAACATGACCAGTGATAGTGGCACATTATAACTTGCTTCTGTGGTTGTGTATGAAGGAGCAATATATGTTTTTTTTCAAAAGTGGTTCCAAGGCCAAAAAATCCGAAAGACATGCTGGATGTTTTCTTACAGCCTTTTATAGTAAAGATAAATCATATGTGGGATCTTTGTGTGAATACATATGATATCTCAAAGAAGCAAAATTTCATTATGTGAGTGGCCCTTATGATGCATATTCAATGTTGTCTGGTTGGAGTACTGTAGGACGATTAGCATGCCCACATTGCATGAAAAATTATGATGCATTTACCCTCAAATTTAGTGGTAAATAGTAATGGTTTGATAATCAGCGTAAGTTTCTACATACGAATCATTAATTTCAAAGAAATTGAACTACATTTCATAAAAATAAAACTGTTATGACAGTTGCACAAGTAGTTTGTTCAGGAGATGATATTATGATAGAGATTTAGAGTTTTGGTTTGAAGAAGGTAACCAAAAAGGATGCTACTGGAATTAATGGACCAATATGCAAAATTTTTGGTTGTAGTAAATGTAGAATATTTTGGGACTTTTCCTATTGGAATTCCTATATAATTCGTCATAACTTAGATATAATGTATATTGAAAAAAAATGTGTTTGAAAATGTTGTCAACACTATCCTTAATGTTGATGGAAAAATAAAAGATACTTTAAAATCAAGACAAGAGCTGAATGATTAATATTGGTGTCCTAAATTTAAACTGAATGAGGCAACAAAAAAAATTCTCTAAAGCTCGCTACACACTTGATAAGAAGGCAAGATAGATATTTTGTGAATGCGTTAAAAATTTAAAATTCCTTGATAGATATGTGTCAAATATGGGTAGATGCACAGATATGAAAAATCTTAAGTTATTTTGAATGAAAAGTCATGATGATCATGTATTTATGTAGATATTAATACCTATTACATTCCATGAATAACATTTCTTAAGTGTTTGAAAGGTCCTTACCAAACTTATTTTGTTTTATAAACAGCTAATTGCAACATCAATCAAAATAGATGACATTGTGATGTCGGAAAATAATATTCCTCTTATTATTTGTAAGCTTGAGCATATATTCCCACCGAGTTTTTTTTGACTCAATGTAGCATTTTTCAGTCCATTTGGCATATGAATCAAGGATATCAGGGTTACAGTTTTAATATAAAATAATAGATAGAAAGGATAGATTGAGAATGTTTTAATATAAAATATTTTGTATTTTATTTTTTTGGGGTACAGTTTTCATGATTTGGAACTATTCATCTTCTCTCTCTTTCTCTCTCTGCATGATTTATCATGATTGTTTCTGCACTACACATACTATAAGACTTCTGATTTGGTTTAATCTATAATGCATAAGTGTTTTCTAGTGGATGTAGCTAGTTATACTGAGCGACTAGTGAACCACGTTATTTCTCATTTCTATTTTCATTTTTGTTTCTGCCGTGGTTGGTTTTTGTTGTTCTTTCTTCTTCTATATCTTAAAATCACAACTATAGAACTACAATTGCTCAATAATATAAATGCATGTATATACAAAAGTATATTTGACTATGTATAAATATTCAACAGAAAACTTTTTGTATTAGGATGCTTCAATTCTTTTATACTATATCTATTATTACTGAATTCACCATAGTTTATATAGTTCAATTATTTTTATAATATTATCAATGGAATTATTTGGAACAATAAGCATTAAAACTCAATCTCATTATTTCTCCAACATAGAAAAGCATAGAATGACTTATGTATGAAACATGGAACAATACTACACAAGCTTATGTATGGGAGTAATGCCCAATCCTTATTGAGCACAATGAAGAATAATAATCTTCTTACATCACTCGGAAAAAAAATCAGAAAAAAAGTCAATTTATCAAAAGTAACCTATACATGTGCTATCGCTAGGGAAGATTCCCTTGCAACCCTAGCAAATAGACAGCTTATCTAGATTGATGACCAAAAAAACTTTAACATAAACTAGGAGCTCCCTAGCCATAACATCAGATTCATTGCCAACAAGATCACCAGAAACCAATACATCATATATCATAAAATCATAGTGCAAGGGAAGAATGGCATTAGGCACCTCTGAAATGTTAGAAATTGCACATTCAATAAAGATCTATTATTCACTGCTTGATAGAGCTGCCTTTAACTCGCATATCTAGAAACCATTATCAAATGTGGCATCCTTGGAGGAATCCATTCAATAATTGAAAAAGAAAACAAGAAGACAATAAAATGAAGCATTCAAATAAGCATCCAAAGCTCGAGGAAAAGCACCATTCTTGCTGCATTAGGGAAAAAAACTTATCTTTGTTAATTTTTTGCAAAAATATCAGTGGCACAATTGATTTCTTTTCAAATATGAACCATAAAAATTATACAAATAATCAAAAAAAAATTGAATATTACAAGTCTAGAGCCTAGCATGCAATACCAAAATCTTATAAAAAATAGCTTGCATTAATTGCATACAGCTTGAATATTTTAAAAAATAAACAATCAGAGGCTAGCATGCAGTACCAGAATCATTTAAAAAATAGCTTGCATCTTTTAAAAAACAAACAATCAGAGCCTAGCATGCAAGACCAGAATCTTGATGGTGGCCAACTACATCACCAAAGCAATGCATGTGATCTACTGAACTTCTAGTGATCTACACAAATTGCATTTTCTATTTATAAAAGAAGTTTATAATATTTCAATTCACATTATTATAGCACGTTAAATTGAAATCAAATAGAATTAATAACATGATTAAAAAGATTGATTTGCCATCCCTCCGTGGCAGATGATTGTTCCAATCTCCATGCTTCAAAAGGCAGTTGCAACAAAACAACAAAAACAAAAAGCCAACAAGAAGTGGAAGACATGTTGAGTGGAAAGGAAAAGGCATCACGAAGATGAAGACCAATGTGAGGTAGAAATCCTACGCAAATAAGCTTCTGGATCAGGTTAGGTCATTAGGAGTAACCCTATATTTGAACCATGGCACCAATGACTGACCAAATAGCATTCTGATTTGCTTCTCTGAAATTGAAGACTACCAATGATATAAAGATAAAACACACAATTCATGATAATTCTATGCATAACCTTTTTAAATGAAAGTTTCATGCAATTTAATCACACAAAATACTAATGTACCAAAGAAATACTAGAATCATACCAAAATACCAACACTATATTGTGCCAACTGATGTGGAAACTACAGACATAGATCACTATTTGGTTCAAGATTACAAGAATCACATCATCGCACATTGAATGGCCACACTATGGCCAAAATCTTCATGAAACAGCAAAGCAATGTTATTTTCCACATCAATAATAAATTGGAACTATCTTTGTCACTACCAAATATTTATATATATTGTCTATTGTCAGCATAACTGATTAAAGGTTCACAACAATCCACATAGCTTAGCACCACTATTAACATTTATGCTGCATAAATCAGGTGGTTGTGTGATATGAGCTATGTGACAGTGTGCATAGCGGATGCATGTGTGGAAAGGTTGTGGACAATTTTATGCATGTAGTGTGTCATGCTTTTTGAGGCAGTATGGATAGTGAATGCATGTAGTTTGTTATGGTAGTCTACAAAATAAATATAGTGCTGAAAAATTAACAAAAAATTAATAAAAAATGATTTTGTGTGTGGGTTATATTTTGTCTGATAGATATTTTGGCTGCACCAAATTGTGTGGAAAAGTCCCTAGCTAATGTTTAACAAATATATACCATTTCTAATAACCTAACTTCAACACCCAGCAAAATTTATTAATAGAATTTAATCTATTCAAAAAATTTATTGATAATCCATTGATAATTATTTGTTGGATCTAGTGATTATCAAAATAGTTTAATCTTATCATTTAAAAAATACCATATGGTAACCCATTATTAAATCAGTTGGGAAACTCCAAATTGAAATTTTGATGGTATTATGTCCGTAGTTATTAATGGATTCAATCTATTGTTAAAATTTGATTGGTAAAATATTTTTTTGGTAATAAAAATTAAACACATAATTATATATAGTCATCATACACTATTATACATATAGTTATAAATATAGTTACATATAATTATACATAGTAATATATAGTTATAAATATAGTTTTAAAGAGTTATATAGAGTTATATGTTATTATCCATTAATTTATAAAAATAGAATTGGTAAAACATATAGTTTTATATAGTTTTAAATATATTTATTATGCATATAATTATATATGAAGTTTTTATAGTTGTACATATAATAAAATACAAATATATATAGTTATATGTTATTATACATATAGTATATATAGTTATAAATTGTTATATATAGTTAAACATATAGTTATATATAGATATATTCATACAAGTAGTTATAAGTAGTTATAGATAAATGTATACAAATGTATAAAAAAATATATAGACTAACATATATGTATACATAGTTACAAATATAGTTATATTTAATTATATAAGTTTTATCTAGTTATACAAATATTTATAAAAAGTTATACAAATATTTATAAAAAGTTATACACATATAATTAAACATATTATCGTATGTTGTTATACATTTAATTATAAATATAGTTACATGTGGTTATACATATAGTTACACATATAGTTATACTTATATTTATACATGTAGGTATATATAATTTTTATATAATTTTAAATATTTATACATATAGTTATGTATAGGTATAGATATAGTTAAATACATTTTTATATACTAATATATAAAAATATATATTAAATATATGTTTAAATTATATATCTAAATATAGTTATGTATAATATTTTTATAGTTATACATATAGTAAAAGATAATTATTTATAGTTATATGTTCTTATACCTCTAGTATATTTAGTTATAAATAGAGTTATATATAATTATATTTAAATATACATATAGTTATACATATGCTTGTAGTTTAAGATGAGTTATATATAACATTTTTTAGTTATATATATCGTAAAATACAATTATATATAGTTATATATTATTATACATATAGTATATTTTGTTAGAAATATAGTTATATAGAATTATACTTATAGTTATAAATTATTATATAGTTAAAAAAATAGGTATATATAGTTATAATTATAGTTATAATTATAGTTATAAAAATAGTTTACATAGTTACAAATATAGTTACATATAGTTATAAAGTGTTTTATATAGTTATACAAATAATAATAAATAGTTATATATATATATATAGTTAAACATATAGTTATATATATGGTGTTATAAATTTTAATTATAATTATAGTTACATGTGTGTTTGTACAAATAGTTATACATTTTTATTAATTTTTTTGTAACTATTTCAGTGACACAATTGGTTTCTTTTCAAATATGAACCATCAAAATTAAACAATCAATCAATACTAAATTGAATATTACAAGTCCATTTATCCAATGGTTACCTAGATTTAGTTCCATTTCAAAAAATATCGATATATTGGATTATTTAGATATATTCTTATACATTTTCATATTTAACATGTATTTTGAATGTTCAATACATATAAGAAATGCTTGTTATATAAGAGTGCAATAATAGACTTTGAACTATATATTATGTCGAGCTTGATAAAATTATTGTGATTTTATTTGTTATCTAATTGAGTTATGGTTTTATTTAATTTGTTTTAACACAAGAATTTTAAAAAAGAAAGCCTATTTTTTTTTTAAAAAAATAATTTATTAATCCATAAATAACAAAAAAAAATCTACTTCTTATTTTCCTATTGATTTAAATACGACCAATGATGTTTGAATTAGTTTTTTGTAGGATAGAAATTCAAAAAACACATTATGTTTGATTTGTTTCGTGAAAACACTGAAATTATATAGGATTGTTTTTCGCTGATAGAGACTAATATTTTTTATGTTTCAATATATTTAATATAATTTGAAGTGATAGTGAAATTTGATAAAAAATATTTTTTACAAAATAGTTAATTTAGAGAGCACATATTGATGCTGAGGTCTTTTTCATATTTCAAAAAAATATATCAATATCTTCCACCATATGCAATTGCATTTAATTTCATTATCAAATATTGAATGTCAATGTCTATTGTAAATTATGTGAATTATGGTATATTAAGTTAGTTTTCAAACCATTATATTTTCAAAAATAACATATAATTTGTGAACCATAAATGAAATACCATTCTAAAGGTTCTAAAAATATGTTTGAACACATGTTCAAGGATATTGTGGGAGACTTGCAATTGTGTTTAATTTGTTCATAAATTATTGAATGTGATTGTATTCTTTTTTATTATGTGGAATATAATAAATTAAGATATTTTTCATGCCACAACATTTCGACAAAGCTCATGTATTTTATGAATTGAATAGCATATTATTTATCCTGGTTATATACATGACATGTCAACATTTCAAGAATTTTTAAGGAGAAAAAATGAACCTAAAAATAAGAGGGACACTTTCTCTCTAAAAAAACATTATATTATTGATGATAGTATAACTTCCATGCCAATTACATATCAAATTGAACATTGAAATATGATCGAACACTATAATCCAAATGAGAATCAAAAATAAATACTGACTAGAAAGAGTGATAATGTAGGAATAAGGTATTAAAAAAATACATAATCAATATAAAATAAAAAATCCATAGATGACAGGTAGAGAAGAAGCCTACTGAGAAGCATCCAAAGGACTTGTCTACGTCATCAATCGATAAGAAGAAGAAGCGTATGAAAAATATAAACAAACACAATTTATAGTTGGAAGCTGAGAAATAAAAGCCAACCTCAAAGCTTATACTTCTTCACGATGATGGCGGATGAAGATGATGGACAATAATGGTGGATGATGATCATGAAAATGACGACAATGATGATGAATGATGATGGCGGAGAACAATGATGAATGGTGAATTTTCTCTACACCATTACTACAATCGAATGGGTGCTCATGCTCTAGGTTGGGGAGTGCAAACATTGGGTTTTTAATGTATTTCACCCATAATAGGATATGGGCTTGTGAAAGGTTTGAATATATATCATTATAAATTTTATATCAAATTTTTGATTATGTTTTATAATCTATTTCTAAATTTTATATCAAATTTTATATATTTACCTATTTATGTATTTATGTATTTATGTATTTGTGTATTATATATTTATGTATTTATATATTTATGTATTTATATATTTATACATTAGATATGTATATATATATATATATATATATATATATATATATATATATATATATATATATTCACACACACACATATTCACATAATTATATATATTGACATATTTACATATATTCACATATTCATATATTCATATATATACATATTTACATATTTACATATTTACATATTAACATATTTACATATTTACATATTTACCTATTTACATATTTACATATGTACCTATTTACATATTTATGTATTTACATATTTACGTATTTACATATTTACGTATTTACATATTTACGTATTTACATATTTACGTATTTTCATATTTACGTATTTACATATTTACGTATTTACATATTTACGTATTTACATATTTACGTATTTACATATTTACGTATTTCATATTTACGTATTTACATATTTACGTATTTACATATTTACGTATTTACATATTTACGTATTTACATATTTACGTATTTACATATTTACATATTTACATTTTTTGATATAATTTATAATTTATAAAATTCTAAAAATTATTTAAAGAAGATAATTAAAAAAAGTTATATTTATTATTTTAATAAAAATGGAGTATTAAAAGCTAATAGTAGAAATCATACTCAATTGTTTAATTCTTATAAATTTCAGTAGGGGCAAAAAAAAATTTGATTCAAATTAACTTAGTGTCAATTTGGTAGTAATTTTCAAAAGTGTTTATAGGGCTAAAATAAATATAAGTTTTTTTATGAGCAAAAATTATCCTTTGTAATATTTAAATACCTTTGTTGAAACCCTAAAAAAATAATTGAAGTGTTCTTTTAATAAACACATTGAGATATTTATTTTTAAAATCATCAATTTTTTTTTTGATGTAATTAAAACATCTATGTATTAATCTTTAAATATCAATTTATTTTCTTTTAAATTTTATGAAAATATTAAAATTTTATTTTATAATTCAAAATTTTCAAATTTATTAGTAATTATTTTTTTTAAAGATTCCTATAAGCATAAAAATATAGATATATTTACTTTAAATAATATAAATATTTACTTGTTTATTTGTTAATTTAGATATTTTTATAAATTATTTATTTAATCATACAAATATTTATTTTAGCTTTTATTAGTAGTAATTTTTATTTATGTTTATTTATAAAAAAATATCTTAAAAATTATTATAATTATATAATAAATTAATTAATGTTGTTTAATACTAATATTAAAATAACATAATTAAATATATCAGAATAATTTTTTTTATTATTTTTTAAATATTTTATAATCAAAAAAAAGTTATTTTAGTCTTTATTAATATACATTATTATTATTATTTATAGATTTTTATAATTTATTTATTTATAATATCCTATTTTTATAATTTATAAGAAGGATGTGTCTTTCAAGGATCGCTCAACAATAGACCATGACATACCTTTAATATACAAAATTATATAAAATATTAAAACAAATAATATATTAAAAAAAATTAAATCATTAAAGATTAGTCACAGAAATTATTACCAGCGCAAATAGCTAGGGAAAAATCCCAAGCTAAATGCTTATATTTTGAAAAAATAAACATTTAAGGAATAATTGCTTGCAATTATATATAAAACTTTTAAATTCAGAAAATTAATTTGGGATGAATTTTGTGTCATTCTAATTAATTAGGGAAAATTCATTACTAAATCCATTGCTAAAATTCATGTTTTCTTTGCGTGAAAATCTATGACAATATTAGTGACAAAAAATTTTAATTCAATGTAAAATTAAAAATATCTTGCTATTTGCTAGCTATTCCCTAGCTACATTGCTTTAGTTAAATAGACATTTTCTTATAGTGGATAGAGAGACAGACATGTCGGCAAGATGTTAGTCAGGGAAATAATCAAGCAGGTATGCAGACAGACAGATAGACAAACAAACAATTAGACTCATAGAATGACAGATAATCATACAACTAACAAATAGATAGATAGAAATATAGACAGACAGATAAACAGGCTAATGGATAGGCAGATAGACAAATAGATAGATAAATTGAAAGAAAAATTAGATAGATAGATATAGATATATAGATAAATAGAGAGAAAGATTGATAGTCAGAATGATAGATAGATTGATAGACATATTGACAAACAAATTTATAGATCGATTGATATATAGAATGATAGACATTTTGATAGACAAATAGATAGATAGATAGACAGACTAATAGATAGAACGTTAGATATATAGATAGATAGATAGATAAATGTATAGATAGATAGATAGATAGATATGTAGTCAGAAAGATAGATATAGATATATAAATAGTTAGATAGATAGATAGATAGAAAGATAAACATATAGATAGATAGATATATATATATATATATATAGACAGATAGATACAGTGATAGATAGACAAATAAATAACAAAATATATAGACATATATATAGATAAATAGACAAGTAGATAGATAGATAGACAATTAAATAAAAAATAGACAGATAGATTGATAGATAGACAACCAGATAGATAGATAGATAGATAGACATATAGATAAAAAGTAGATAGTTAGATAAATATACAGATAGATATATAATAGATAGATAGATAGATAGATAAATAGATAGGTAGTTAGATAGTCAGATAGATTTATAGAAAAAAATTATAGATAGATAGATAGATAGACACGTAGATAAATAGATATAAAGATAAACATATAGATATATAGATAGATAGATAGATATAGAGATAGAAAGACAGATTGATAGAAAGATATATAGACTAAAATATAGACAGCTAGATATACAAGTAGATAGATAGATAGACTGATAGAAAGATAGATAGAGAAACAAATAGATAGATAAATAGAATATAGATAAATATTCAATAGATTGTAAAATAGATAAATAGATAGTTAAATAGATAGGTAGGTAAATATACAAGCAAGTAGTCAAGTAGGTAGACAATAATGTAGGCATGCAGAGAGATAGATCAACAAACAAACAAATAGACACATATAATGAAAAAAACATACAAATAGACAAACAGACAGACAAATAGACAGATAGATAGAAAGAAAGATTGAAAGACAAATTGATATATAAATAGATAGAAAGAATGATAGATTGATTGATAGACATGTAGATAGACAAATGATAGAAAAATAGATAGATATTAAATATATAGATAGATAGATAAATAGAGAGAGAGAGAGATAGATAAATAGAAAGATAGATAGATAGATAGATTGATTGATAGAAAGGTTGATAGATAGATTGATAGACATATTGACTAATAGTTTGATAGATATTTTGATAGACATATATAGACAGATAAATAGATATAAGATAGGTAGATAGATAGATAAATTGACAGATATATAAAGAGATAGATAGATAAATAGATAGATAGATATATAAATAGATTATTAGACTAATATATATATAACTAGATAGATAGACTTATAGAAAGATAAATAGATAAAGATATATATAGACAGATAGATAAACAAAAATATAGATAGATAGATAGATATATAAACAAATAGTTGTAAATAGATATCCAAAAAGATAGACAGATAAAAATACACACACACACACACAAAGTTAGATAGATAAATAGACAGATTTATAGATAGTTAGATAGATAGATAGACATATAGATAGACAAATAGATAGATAGATAGATTGATTAAAAAATAGATAGATAGATATACATAAATATAGATAGATAGATAGGCAGTTAGATAAAAAAAATAAAAAGAAAGATAGATAGATACAAAGATAGATAGATAGATAGACGGATGGAGAGACAGACAGAAAGAGTGATAGATGATAGTTAGATAAATAGATAGATAGATAGAAAAAGATAGATAGATCGATTGATAGATAGATCGATAGATAGTTAGAAAAATAGAAAAACAGATTGATAGAAAGATTGATAGATTGATTGAAAAATATATAGATAGACAAATAGATAAAGTGACATATATATTAACAGATAGAAGATATTTAGATAGAAAGACAAATAGAAAGATAGATAGATTGATTGATTTATTGATAGATACATAGATTGAAAGAAAAGTGATAAATAGATTGATATACATTTTGTTATACAAATTCATAATTAGAAAGATAAATAGATAGATTCATTGATTGATAGATAGACAGACAAACAAATAGATAGATATTTAGATAGATTCATAGAAAGAGAGATAGATCGACAGATTATTAGATAGATATATTAATGGATAAATAAATAGATACATAGACATATAGATAGATAGTTTTATAGAGAAATATTAGTCAAATAGATAGGAAGATAAAAAGAGAGATAGATAGATAGATATATATATAGATAGATAGAAAGAGAGATAGATAGAAAGATAGATAGAAAGATAGATAGATAAATAATATATAAACAGATAGAAAGATAGATATATGTTAGAAAAATAGATAGATAGATAGATAGATATATAGACATATAGTTAAACAGATAGAAAACATATAAATAGATAATAAATTATTGTATTGATATAGAGAGAGAGATAGATAGATAGATATATAGATAGATAGATATATAGATAAATTGATAGGTAGATATATATATACACAGATAGATAGAAAGATAGACAGAAAGGTATATATTTAGATGGATAAATAGAGAGATATACAGATATATAGATTGATAGATTGATAAACAGTTAGATGGAAAGATAGATAGATAATTAGTTAGACAAATAGATAGACAGATAGTTAGATAAATAGATAGACAGAATAGATCGATAGATATATAAATAGATTATTAGACCTGATATATAAATAGATAGATAAATAGATAGGTAGATTAATACAGATGTAGATAGATAGATAGATAGACAATAGATAGAAAAATTGAAAGACAATAGATAGATATATAGATAGATAATAATAAAGATAAAAGAGCTGATAAATAGACATATAGATAAACAATAGATAGGTAGATAGATAGATATACCAAAACAAAGATTTATAGATAGATAGAAAAAATATGCAAATATATCGACTGATAGATAAATAGAGAGATACTCTATTGACATATAGATAGATAGATAGATAGTCAAATAAATAGACAAATAGAAAGAAAGATAGATATACTTATAGTATACTGTCAGATATACCGATAGATTAGTTAGATCGATAGATAGACAAGTAGATAGATAGATAGACTAATAGATAAACATATAAAAAATATATATAGATAGATAGATAGATAGAAAGATAGGCACATAGATAGAAAGATATATAGAAATATTGATAGATAGATAGACAAGTAGATACATAGATATATAGATAGACTAATAGATAGACAGTTAGATATATAGATAGATCGACAAGTAGATAAATAGATAGACAGATAGGTAATATATAGACAAAGAGATAGATAGATAGATAGATCGATCAATCAATTGATATCAAATTGATAGTAAAATAGATAGATAAACAGATAGCAGACTAACAGGAAAGTAGTCAAGCATGTAGACAATTTAGTAGGTTGGCAGACAAACCATTGACAAACATACAAATAGACACATAAAATGAAAGACTAAAAATTAAACAAATAGGCAAAAAAGATAGAATCACAAATAGACAGATGGATAGACAAGCAAATAGATTTGTAGATAGACAAATAGACAAATAGATAGATAGATAGTTTGATAAATAAATATATAGACAAATTGATAGACATATTGATAGATAGACAAAATTAATAAACAAATAGATAGACATATAGATAGATAGACAGTCAGATAGATAGATAATAGATAGATAGATAGCTAGAAAAATAGATAAATATATAGGTAAATAGATAGACAAATTAATAGATATAATGATAGAAAGAATGAAAGATAGATTGATATACATACTAACATATAGATTGATAGATATCTTGATAGATATATTGATAGATAGATTGTTAGACATATTGATAGACAAATAGATAGTATAGAGAGATAGATATAGAGATAGATATAGAGATAGATAGATAGATAGAGATATAGAAAGAATGTTAGATAGATAGATATTTAAATAGATTATAAGGTAGATATATATATATATATATATATATATATATATATACACACACATAGATTGATTGATTGATTAACAAATAGATAGACATCTAGATAAACAGATAGATAGATAGATAGTATGATAGATAGATAGATAGATAAAGATATATATATATATATATACACACACACACACAAATAAAAGACTAAAAGATTGATATATAGATTTATAGATAGATAGATAAACAGATATAATCAGATATATAACCAAAAAGAAAGACAAACACTAGAAATATTGATTGATAGATAGATAGATAGACAGATAGACCAGATAGGTAGAATGATAGATAGACAAATAGATAGATAGATTTGATATATAACAAATAGATAAATAGATAGATATACATATTTATAGACAAAAAGATAGAAATATTGTTAGAAAGATTAATAAGTAGTTATATAGACAGATCGAAAGATATTTAGATAAAATAATAGATAGATAGATAAATAGCAAATAAATAGATAGATAGATAAAGACAAATAGACAAATAGACAAATAGACAAATATAAGTATAAATACAAGTCTAATAGATAGATAGATAAATAGATATATAAACAGATATATATACAAAAAAATTAGAAATATACATATATATAGAGATAGATAAATAGGAAAATAGATAGATTGATAGATAGATTGACAAATAAATAGAAAGAAAGATAAATAGATATATAAATAAAAGATAGATTGGACAGATAGATAGATAGATTGATAGAAAGATTGATTGATATATTGATAGATAGAACAATAGAGTGAGTGATAGAAAGATTGATAGAAATATATAAAGATAGATAAATTAAATGATAGATAGATAAATAGATAAATATACTTATAGATCGACAGTTTATTAGACATTTTGATAGATGGGTAGACAAACAAAGAAATAAACATATAGTTAGATAAATAAATTGATATGAAGATAATTAGACAGATTGATAAATAGAAAATTATTTGATACCAAACAGATAGATAAGACAAATAGATAGTTAGAAAGATAGATAGATAGATAGAAAAATAGACAGATAGATAGATTGATACACAATAGGTTGATAGTCAAAATTATAAATAGTTTGATTGAGAGAGAGAGAGATAGATAGATAAATAGATAGATAGATAGAAAAATAAATAGATAGAAAGATAAAATAAATATTGATAGATTGATTGATAGATATTTTGATAGTTAGATTAATAGATAGATTGATAGAAAGCTTGATGATTGACTTATAGTCAGAGATAGATAGATTGAAATATTGACAGATTCATAAATAGATAGATAGATAGATTAATAGAAAGATAGATAGATCAATAGATAGATAGACACAGATAGATAAATAAATAAATAAATTTAATAGAAAGAAAAGATTGGTAAATAGAAAGACACAAATATAGTTAGAGAGATAAATAGAAAGATAGACAGACAGGCAGATAGATAGATAGACAGATAGATATATTGATACATAGATTGATAGACATATAGATATTAAGATACATAGATAGATAGACAAATAGATAGACAGATAGATAGACAAATAGATAGATAGATAGATAGATAGATAGATAGATGGATATAGATAGACAAATAGATAGACAGATTGTTAGACATATAGATAGATATATAGATCAACAGAGAACAGACATATAGATAGATAGAGAGTATATAGAAATATAGATAAATAGATGGATAGATAATTAGATAGATTGATAGTTAGATAGATAAATAATTAGATAGATGGATAGATAAAAAGATAGATAGACAGACAGACAGATAGATAGACAAATAAATAAAAAAAGTCTGACAAATAGGCAAAATGCACAATTTGATAGATAGACTAACAATTAAACAG
>JAREIK010002225.1:2500-94754 GCA_029783825.1 Sapria himalayana | reverse complement strand
GAGATACCCATATGAAATATAGACAGATATATAGATTGATAGATAGACAAGTAAACTAAGAGAGATAAATACATATAGATAGTCATATATAGATATAAAAGATAGACTAATAGATAGATAAGAAAATAGAGATAAAATAAATAGATAAATAGATAGCCAAGTAGTAAATAGATAGATAGATAGATAGACAGACATATACATAGACAAATAGACAAATAGGCAAATAGGCAAATAGGCAAATAGACAACAGATAGGTAGATAGATATGTAGATAGGTAGATTGCTAGAAAGAATAAATAGATAGATAAATAGATATACAGATAGAAAAATAGAAAATAGATAAATAAGATAGATAGATAGGACAAAAAACACAGATATATTGATAGATTGATAGATAGACAGACAAATAGACAGATATATATATATATATATATAATATATATATAATATACACACACACACACACACACACACATTAGATAGATAGAGAGATATATAGACAAATAGATAGATAGAAAGATAGATGGTAGATATATAAAACAGATAAACAAAAAGAAAGAATATATAGATAGAAAGATAAAGAGCCAAAATATTGATAACTAGATAAAAATAGATAGATAGAAAAATAAAGAAATAGATAGATATACAATAGATTGATTGATTTTTGATAGATAGATTAAAATATAGCCAGATAGGTAGACAGGCAGATAGATAGATAAATAGATTGATTCATAGAATGATAGATAGAAAAATAGATAGATAGATAATTAGATAGATTGTTTTGTAGATAGATAGATAGATCAATATATGATAAACATATAGATAGATTGATAGATAAAAAGATAGATAGATAAAAATATCGATAGATATTTTTAGATAAAAAATATAGATTGATAGTAGAAAAAAAGATTGATAGATAAAAATAGATAGATTGATAGATAGATAGATATATAGATTGATAGATAGATTAATAAATAGATAGATAGATGGATAGATAGATAGATAGAAAGGTAGAGAGATAGACAAATAGACATATAGATTTTTAGAAAGATAGATAGATTGATAGATTGATTCATTTATAGATTGATAGAAATACAAATAGACAGGTAGATTGATAGATAGATAGATTGATATACAAATAGACATTAAGATAGATACATTGATAGAATGATTGTTAGATAGTTTGATAAATAGAGAGGTAGATAGATATATATGACAATTATATAGTTAGAAAGAAAGGCATATAGATAGAAAGATAAATTGATAGATATGATAGTTAGATAGTTAGAAAGATAGACATATAGATATTAAGATAATAGATAGATAGAGAAATTGATAGATTGATAGAGAGTCACATAGGTAGATATACACATATACTTATAGACAGATAGACAAATAGAGTAATATATAGATTTGACAAATAGACAGATAGACAAATAGATAATAGACATATAGATAGAAATGCATATAGATAGATAGGCAGATATATAGATAGATAAAAAAATATAGAGAGAGATATATATATATATATATACATATATGCAGATAAATAAGTAGATAGAGATAAAGATAGATCGATAGAGAGATAGATAGGTATATAGATATATAAATAGCTATATAGTTGATTAATTGATAACAAGATAGATAAACATATAGACATATAGATAGATAGACAGATATACAGATTGATAGATAGACGGATAGATAGATATATAGATGGACAGATAGATAGATAGAAAGGTAGAAAGATAGAAAAATAGACAGATAGATTTTTAGACAAATACAAAGATAGATAGATAGATTGATTTATTCATTGTAAGATTGATAGATAGACAAATAGATAAGTAGATTGATAGATTGATAGATCGATAGATTGATAGATTTATAGATTGATATACTGATAGACTTTAAGATAGATACATAGATAGAATGATTGTTAGATAGTTAGATAGATATAGAGTTCAGATAGATATATATGATAGTTAGATAGTTAGAAAGATAGACATATAGATAGCAAGATAAATAGATAGATATGATAATTAGATAGTTCGAAATATAGACAGATAGATATAAATATAAATAGATAGATAGATAAATGGATAGATTGATAGATAGGCACATAGATAGATCGACACATATACATATAGACAGATAGACATATAGATAGATAGATAGATAGACAGATAGAGTAATAGATATATTTGACAAATAGATAGATAAACAAATAGATTAATAGACATATAGATAAAAATATATATAGATAGATTGGTAGATATATTGATAGATATAGAAATATTGAGATATATATATATATATATATACACATAAATAAATAAGTAGATAGATATTAAGATAGACAGATAGATAGATATATAGGTAGATAGATATATAAATAGATAGATAATTATATATATAGATATATAGCTATGCATAAAGATAAACAGACAAATAGACTAATAGATAGATAGATAGACAAATAAACAAATAAATAGAAAAAAGATTGATAGATTGATATATAGAAAAATAAATAGATAGATAGATAGACAAATAAACAGATAGATAGATAGATAGATAGACAAATATATAGACACATAGACAGATAGATAGATATACAGATATACATATAAAAAGATATATAGATAGCTAGAAAGAAAGAAATATAGATATATAGATAGATAGATACATAGACAAATATGACTAATAGGCTGAAAAACCAATAGATGGATATGGGCATAGAAAGTTTGATAAATAAATTAACAAATTGATATATAGACATATAGATAGTTAAATAGATTAAATAAGGACACATAAATATATAGACACATTGACAAAGAGACAAATGGACATATATAAGTAGATAGATAGATAGAAAATTATACATATGATGAGATAAATAGATTAACATATTAGATAAATATACATATATTCGAATAGATAGAATAATAATAGATAGATGGACAGATAGACAGACAGTTAGATATATATATATACATAGATAGACAGATAGATTGATTGATTGATTGAAAAATAGACAAATAGATAGATATTCAGATAGATTGATAGATAGCTAGATAGACATATAAATAGATAAAGAAATAGAAAGATAGTTAATAGATAGATATACATATAAAAAAATAAATAGATTATAATATATACAGATAGATAGATAGACATATAGACAAATAAATAGATCGATAGATACATTGACTTATACACTAATAGATTCATAGACTTATAGAGAGATAGACAGATAATCAATGAGATAAATAGCCACATAGATAGATATATAGATAGACAAATAAACAATAATATATGTATATATATCCATAGATAATTAAACAATATATAGTTATATTGAAAGATTGAAGGATAGATAGATATATAGATGAATAGACAGATAAATAGATAGATAGTCAGATATACATATATTGACACATATATAAATACATAGAGAAACATAGAGTTAGATAGATAAATAGATAGATAGAGAGATAGATAAGCTGATATACTAAATTCTAATAGACTGATAGATAGATAGTGATATAGATTGATAGAAAGGCATATTTACAAATATAAAAATAGATAGATAAAAAGATAGATAGATAAAGAGATAGACATATAGATATATAAAGAGATAAAGAGTTAGATAGATAAACTAATAGATACATAAATAGATATATAGATTGAATAAAGACAAACAGACAGATATATAGATAAATAGTTATACAGATAAACATTTAAAGATAAAAAATATATACAAATAGATTGAAAACGACAAACAGATATAGAGATTGACATATAAAAATATTTACAAATAGAGAAATAGATAGATATACAAGTAGACAGATAGACAGATAAAAAGATAAATAGATAAATAGATTGCTAGATAGAGATATAGACATATAGATAGAGAGACAAATCGATAGATAAATATATAGATAGATATAGAATAGATAGATAGAAAGATATAAAATTAGAAAGATAGATATATATAAAGAAATATAAATATAAAGATATATAGATAAACAATATATATATATATATATACAGAAACGTAATTAGATTGATAGGTACACAGGCATATACATTGATAGATATATAGTTAGTATGATAGACAGATAGTCCATTTAGATAGATAAATGGATAGATAGATAGCTAGATAAATAGATATATAGATAGACAAATAGATAGTAAGATAGAAAGATAGAGAGAAAGAGAGATAGAGAAAGATAGATAGATAGATAGGCAGATAGATAGATAGCTAAATAGATAGAATGATAGAAAGATAGATAAATAGACAGATAGACAAATAGATAGATATACAGATAAAAAGATAGTTAGATTAAGAGATAGACAAATAGATAGATAGACAAGTAGACATAAAAAAATTGAAAGATAGATAGATAGACTGACACATTCACAAATTGATGATATATTGCTATACAAATAAATTGATATACTGATAGACAGACAGACAGATAGATAGATAGCAGGTAAACAAATATGACTAATAGATTTATAGACTAAAAGATAGATAGAGAAATAAACAGATAGATAAATAGACAAATAGTTATTTTGATAGATAGACAGATAGGTATATAGATATTTAGACTAATAGACTAAAAGATAGGTTGATAGATAGACAGATTGAAAAATAGACAGATCAATATAAATATAGATAGATAGATTGACAAATAGATAGATAGATAGATAAATAAATATATAGACAAATATATAGATAGACATATAGATAGATAAACATGTAAAGAAATAGACATATAAAAAATAGATAGATTGACAGATAGACAGATATAAATATAGATAGATCAAAAATTGGTAGATAGGCAGATAAATACATAGGCATATAGACACATAAACTGATAGATAGATTAATAGATAGATAGATAAAAAGATATACAGATAGAAAGAAAGATATAGATAGATATATAGATATTAATATAAATAGATAGACATATAGACACATAGAATAATAAATATATAGACAAATAGATAGATAGATACATAGACTGATAAACTAATTGACTAATAAACTTATAAAGAGATAGACATATAGATATATAGATATGGATATATATATATATACATAATGACAGAAGACAAATAGATAGATATATAGATAGACTAATAGATAGATAAATGGATAGATAGATATATAGATAGACAAAGAGATAAACAGACACTAATAGATAGATAGGTTGACAGATATACTGATAGATAGATAGATATAGATATATATATATATATAGACAGATAGATAGATACACAAATAGATCAGATAGACATATAGATAGATAAACAAATAAATATATTGATAGATAGATAGATAGATAGACTAATAGACTAATGTACTCATAGATTAATAGATAGAAAGATAGATAGAACGAAAGATAGATAGACAGAAATACATTTTGACAAATATATAGATAGACATATAGATAAATAGATAGATATATAGATTGAAAATAGATAGAAAAATAGATATAAAGATAAATAGATATATAGCTAGTCAATTATATAGATAAACAAATAGACAAATAGATAGATAGAGATAAATAAATATACAGATAGATTGAAAAATAAATAAATAAATAGACAAATACATAGATAGACAAATATAGAGATGGTCGAACATATATAGATAGATAAAAAGATATCAAGATAGTCATATAGTCATATAGACATACAGACAAATAATAGATAGACAGATAGGTAGATATATAGGTAGATATATAGATAAAAATTTAGATAGATACATAAATAGATAGACAGACAAACAAATAGATAGATTGATAGATAGAAAGATATGCAGATAGACATATAAGAAGATACTCATATAAAAATATACATAGATAGTCTGAAAGTTATATAGATAGTTAGCCAGATAAAGAGACATATAGATAGAGAAATAGATAGACATATAGACATATAAACAAAAAGACATATAATATATGGATAGATATATAGATAGAAAGGTTGATGTATAGTTAAAAATATAGATAGATAGATAGCCAAATAGACATAAAGATAGATAGAAGATAGATAGAAGATAGATAGACTAGTATACTAATAGACTAATTAACTGAGAGACTGATAAAGAGAAATACTGATATACATATCGACAGAATGATACATATATAGATAGGTAGATAGATATATAGATAGATAGACAAATTGATAGATATATAGATAGATGATTAGATAGATAGACAGATAGATAGATATACAGATAGATAAATAGACAAATAGATAGTTAGTTAGTTAAATAGAAAGATTGTTAGACAAATAGACATATAGTCAGATACATAGAAAAATAAATACTCAAATACATAAATAAACAAATAGACAAATAGTTGGATAGATATATCATCAGATTGAATTATAAATTGAAAGTCAATCATTATATAAATTGATAGATAGATGGATAGATATGTTAAAGTACCCACTAAAATTCAATCATTAAATGATTTTTTTGAGACTTTTGTATCATATCTTATATGTATAAAAGCATCATTTTATATTTATTATATTTTTTAGATCTTTGCAAATATTAGATGAATATAATATTTCCAGAGTGTGATATATTCTATGGAAAATTACTCTAAATTTTCCCTAGTCAAGTATTAATAATCAAGGAAAATATTAATACATTAAGACTAGCATGTAAGTTAACTAAAATGAGATATTAAGTTAAAACATGAGTATATGTTGGAGAACATATACTGAACTAACCCGTAATAAAAATATTGCAAGGATTGTTATATAAGTGTCTTACACATTCTCCTTGTGACTATTACTATAAATTATCTTTTGACCTGAAGTCACTTCGGTTGCCTACTTAAGAAGTTGTACTCTTTAGATTCAGTAAATGCCACCTGTTACAAGAATGGTTATAAATTTTGTAATATGTATATAATAAATTATGCAGAGAAACGTGATTTATGTAGATGGAATTTGTCTCATTGATATAATAAAAGTGATATCAGTTGGCCTCTTGATTGAGTAGGACTACTAAAATGCATGATCATGCTGAAATAAGTCAATATGAGATATTAAGCTTATCTTTTTAACTTAGTTTACTCAAAGATCAAGAAACATATAGATTGATCTGAGGTTGACATTATTCATGCCTCATAAATCAAACTAGATATCATTGACAAAAGAACTAAGTCTTACAATCAAATAAGTCATGAAATTAGCTTAAGTTGAATGTATTATATTTTCTTCACTTGGGTAGCAATGATGTATTGCTAATTGGTATTCATTGCTTGTTTCTTTAAAATGAGATTTTAAAGTCACTACTAATGTTACAAGAACCTATTGGGTCACACACATAAAAAAATATATATATTTGAAGATTATTTTATTTTAGTTAGACTAAAATAAACTAGGCATAATTTTATGGCTGAAATTCATTTAAGATCTTAAGCTAATTTGACTAAAGAATTTGGTCCAATTAGTAAATGTTTGGACCTTTAAAAAGGGCACAAACTTATTGCCCACATTTCTTTCTTACTTTTAGAATGATGTGTCATTAATGACACATCATTTTAATTAATGATACATCCTTTTCATTAATGACACATCCTTTTAGAAAGGTGTATGAAAAGCTAAAAGATTTCATTAATGACACATTATTTTAGAAAGATGTGTAATAAAGCAAATGGCTTCATTAATGAAGCTTCCTTTTAGAAAGGTGTGTGAAAAACCAAAAGGTTTCATTAATGACACATTCTTTTAGAAAGGTGTGTGAAAAATCAAAATGTTTTATTAATGACACATCCTTTTAGTTAATGACACATCCTTTTAGAAAGGTTTGTGAAAAAACAAAAGCTTATTTAAAATGTGACAGATATAGAATGAAAAAAATATATATAACAAAGATATGTTTGTGTGGATACTGGTAGAGGCACAAACACATGACTGTGCTAGAATTAGACAAAACCATTCAGAATCAAAAGTTTAATTTTTTGCTACAATAGGTAACATTTTGTCCAACATTTAATTGTATTTACTTGGATCATTATTAGGTTCCTAGTCCACTATCAAATTATAATATGAAATTTATCTGAACCCCAACAATGGTATTAGAGGAAGGTTGCGAATTGATTAAATTGTTTTATATATCTGTTTATATTTGATATGAACAAACATATTATCATGATTATACAAATGATTTATGAGCATTTTGATTAATCATGCATGAAACAAATCAATAATATTAATAAGTTTAATATGATTAAATAATATTGTTTGGAACTTGTTCATGTTAATTCAATTAATACGAATACTAAATTGTATTTATATGATAAACAAGAGTGTAGTGTGATTATATCCATGAATTAATATTATAGATGAAATTGTGATTATTGATAAGCGATTATAGATTCATTTAATTGTTATATGGAGATATTAAAATGTTAAAAAAATTTATAGATGAAATTGTGATTTGATTAAAGTCATAAATTAGTTTTATAAATCAATTTTGTTTTGGTTAAGTGACGATGCCCCTTGACCCGACCAGGGGCGATGCTCCTAGGATCCCAAAATTTGAATGCCCCATAAAATAATTAATTATAATCATGATAAAGTGATGTTAGATGTATGTTTTGCATGGTGCATGGTTATGGCTCTTTACCCCATATGAATGGATTAAGTGTGTTGTTGTTGTAAGTTAAATACGGCCTCCGTGTCGTGCCTTTTAATCTACAATTCAAGTTATAAAATTCTTTGCTCATTTAATTCCCCTGAAATATAACTTGAGATTTCCTTCTAGATATGTAATATATGATTAGAATAGTATTAGATTAGAAAGTTATTTTAAAGGAGAAAGTAACAAACAACATAAGACAACCAAGGAAGCACTTGGATAAGATGTATTATCTTTAGGTTGACATTTCGATTTTCTCTTTAGCTTGAGAAAATCTTTTTAGTTCGGGCCATAATCACGTCATGTTTATTTTGTGTTTGTGCAATATTTGTTGTTATACAACTAGCCTAGTAAAATAAATACAAACATATTTAAATGTATGTGATGCATGTTAAATTCGTTGTTTTACTAAACAATTAAAGATATCCCTCAAAATTAAAAATTAAGTCATTAAAAGATGCCTATCAAAGTTTGATACTCATTACTACCTCGATCAATATTAGATAGGTTTGCCAAAGTGAAGTATTTTTAATTATCTTGGTAAAGTGCGATAGGATAATTATGATATCCAACCTATTGAACTTTGGGTGAGACTTAACTAAGTTATCTCAATTAGATTGAGAACTTAGAAGCATAAAATTAGGAAATGCACCATAAGATGGGCAAAGAACAAAATATATTATTCACCTAATTATCCAAGAGTTCTATTAGATGTAATTAGTAAATATTACCTACCTAAATAGCTGAAATTTGGGCGTTTAGCCAAAGGTAACTCAAGACAAGGTCAAATATGGATCTTGGCCCATTAAAGGATTAATTTAAAGAGAAAATTGAGGAATTGTTTTCAACTAAATAATTTAGTGGGAGGATCATTCAATAAAAGCCCTAATTAAATAAATTTTAAATATGATACTAATTTCTACATATGTTTTGGATTACCATGTCTACAAACACGTCTAATAATTTATTACTGTGATTTGTCCTTGAGAAGGACAAGCTCAATGAAGCTAATTTTCTGGATTGATATAGGAATTTGAGGATTGTCCTCAAACAAGAAAGAAAATTATATGTTCTAAAGTAGTCTATTCATAAATCACCTGCTCCTAATACTCCTCGTGCTGATAAGGATGCTCATAAAAGGTATCAAGATGATGCTTTGGATATAACATGCATTATGCTTGCAACCTGAACTCTAAGTTTCAGAAGCAACATGAGAATATGGATGCTTATGATATGGTTGAACATTTAAAATGACTATATCAAGAGCAAGCAAGACATGAAAGGTAAGAGGTATCTAAGACCTTATTAAAATGCAAGACGATAGAAGTGAGCCCTATTGGATTCATGTGCTCAAAAAGATTGGGTATATTGAGAATCTTGAAAGGTTGGACTTTCGATTGAGCTAAGGGTTAGATACTAATTTAGTTTTTGCTATCATTGCCTAAAAACTATAATCAATTTGTCACGAATTACAACATAAATAAAATTGCCAAAACTTTGCCTGAGTTGTTATGTAATGTGAGAACTACTGAACAAAATCTTAAAAAGATTAAATCCATAATGATGGTGCAAAAGAGAAAAGGAAAACATAAATCCAAAGATAAGGGCAAACCCCAAACCAAAGGCAAGGAAAAATCTTATGCATTGAAACCTATGTGAGGGGTGGCTAAAAAATGTACTTGCTTCCACTATGGTCAGATCGGACATTGGAAAAGGAACTACAAACAATACTTGGATGAATTGAACAGAAAGAATGGAAGTGATACTTCTACCTCTGGTATTTATGTTATTGAAATCATTTTATCTACTTCAATATGGGTATTAAATATCAGATGTGCTTCTCACATTTGTAATAATGTGCAGGATCTAAGAAAGAGTAGATCATTGACAAAAAGAGATGTGTTAAATGAGAAATATATATCTAAACACCATAAATATTTACTTATAGACTCATTTGATCTTCAATCAAATGAAGTATGAGAGTCTTTTCTATTAGGCAAAATGACTATAACTCCTTTTACTGGTCAAAAAAAGTGGTCAAATGATTTGTTAGAACATATACATAATGATGTATGTGGCTCTTTCAATATAATAACTAGAGGAGGCTACCAGTATTTCATTATATTTACTGATGATATCAATAGTTATGGCTATATATATTTATTGAAACAATAGTCAGAATCCTTTGAAAATTTTAAAGAATTTAAGAATGAACTACAAAATCAACATGGAAAAGGTATTAAGATACTTAGATCAGATCAAGGTGGTGAATACTTAAGCTAAGAGTTTCATGGTCATCTAGTTTAATCTGGGATCATATCCCAATTCACTCTACCTAGAACACCACAATGAAATAGTGTATCAGAAAGGAGGAATCATACAATATTAGACATGGTATGATCAATAATGAGTCATGTAAATCTTCATTCTTCCTTCTAGAGTAATGGTCTAGGAATAGCTTCTTTCACACTTAACTGTGTTCCATCTAAGGTAGTTATAAAGACAACATATGAGATAGCCAGTAAATAGTCCCAAAATGTCTTTCATGAAGATTTAGGGTTGTGAACCTTATGTTAAATGCCAAGTCTTAGAGAAACTAGGACTCAATTCAGACAAATGCTATATTTTAGGATCTCCCAGTGAAACAAAAGGATACTACTTTTATATTCACACACAAGGAAAAGTGGTTGTCGCAAGAAATGGTATTTTTCTAGAAAGAGAATTTATTTCTAGAAAAACTAGTGGGAGAAAAGAAGATCTTAAAGAAATTTGAGATATACAAACTAGCATTGAGTCCAGATTCTAAGAAATGGCTGGTTGCCATGAGATCTGAAATGGAATACATGTATACCAACCAAGAATGGTCTTTGGTTGATCCACCTAAAGGGATAAATCTCATTGGGTGCAAATGGGTTTTTAAAAGAAAAACTGACATGGATGGTAATGTGCATACCTTTAAATGGATATTGGTTGCTTAAGGTTTTAAAAAAATTCATGGTATAGACTATGATGAAATCTTCTCACTAGTTGCGATGCTTAATTCCATTCGAATCTAACTTGTGATTACAACTTACCAAGATTATGAAATCTGGCAAATGAATGTCAAAACTACATTCCCCAATCGGAATTTATTTGAGGGTGTGTACAAGACACAACCTGAAGGTTTTGTTGATGTAAAGGGTGCTACAAAGATATGTAAGTTGCATAAGTCTATTTTTGGATTAAAGCAAGCTTCAAGAAGTTGGAATCTTCGATTTGATAATGTAATCAAAGAGTTTGGCTTTATTAAGATTGAAGATAAACCTTATGTCTACAAAAGGATTAGTGTGAGTAAAGTATTCTTTCTTATTTTATATATAGATGATATACTTCTCATTAGAAATGATATCTCTTTCTTACAATAAATAATGGCTTAGCTTGGAAATTATTTCTCAATGAAAGACTTAGGTGAAGCTGTCTATATATTAAGCTTAAAGATATATAAAGATAGATCAAACACTACAAAAAAAATGTTCATTTAGCTAGAAATTTTAGCTAGGGATCAATCCCTGGCTTAATTGCGAGGGATTAGCTAGGGAATAGCAAGGAATTTTTGATTTTTCATTGAAATAAAAATTTGCAATGGATTAGTGATAGAATACCCACGTAAATTCCGCACAAAGAAAAGCAAGAATTTAGTGATAGATTTAGCGATGTAATTTCTTTAGTAATTTCAACTAGAATATAGTGACGAATTTAGCAACAGGATTTCCCTACCTAATTTCATCCGAAATATAGCAATGGACTTAGCGATAGAATTTTCCTAGCAAATTAAATCCGGAATATAGTGATGGATTTAGAGATGGAAATTACCTAGCTAATTACATGCAGAATATAGCGATTGATTTAGCGATGAAATTTCTCTAGCTAGTTTCATCCGGAATATAGCGACTGATTTAGCGACGGAATTTTCATAGCTAATTTCATTCAGAAAAAAGTGATGGAGTTAGTGATTAAATTTCCTTAGCTAATAAAATCAAGAATGCAAGGACGGATTTAGCGATGAAACTTTCCTACTAATTATATCCGGAATATTGCTATGGATTTAGAGATGGATTTTGTCTAGCACATATTTAATTATTTAATTTTTTTTAATTTATTATTTATTTTAATATCTTATTTAATTTTGTTTATCAAATGTATGTTATGGTCTATAGATGAGCATTCTTAAAAGACACATTCTCCTCATAAAATTATAAAAAATGATATTAAAATAAATAATTTAAAATATATAAAAATACAAAAAAAAATATATATTAATAAGGACTAAAATAACTATTTTTATGATTATAAATTTTTTAAAAAATTATCCAAAAAATTTTTCTAAAATTTTTAATTTAGAAACTTATTATTAAAGTAAGATTAAATAATTAATTCTATAATTATAATAATTTTTAAAGATATTTTAAAAATTAAATGAACATTCATTAAAATTTCGACTAATATTAAGGTAAAATAATTCATTGTATGATTAAATAAAAAATATTTTCAAAAATATTTGAATTGATGAATAAACTAGTAAATATTAAGATTATTATAAGTATAACAAAAATTTTATGATTATATGAAACTTTTAAAAAAGAATAATTAATAGAAAATTTGAAAATCTTGAATTATAATAAAAATTTAATTTTTTTATTAAATTTAAAGAAAATAAATTACTATTTAAAAATAAATACATAGATGTGTGGCCATACTAAAATTTATAAGAATTAAATGAGTACTAATTTTATTATTAGCTTTTAAAATTCTGTCTTTATTAAAATAATAAATATAACTTTTTTAATTATCTTCTCACTTTAATTAATTTTTAGAATTTTAAAAATTATTAATGATATCAAATAATATGAAATTTTATGCCTTTAAAATAATTTCAGATTATCTTCATAAAAATTAAAATGAATTCTTAAAAATTTATAACCATAAAATATATATATTTATATATTTTTAAACATTAAAAATATTTTATAACTCTTAGGAGAGTAACTAGAAGACAAATTATCTTTTCATGTATGTCTTATTATATGAAGTTTATAAATTTTGTAGCTATTTGAATTTTTTTGTTATAAGGCTAAGCATATATTTTTTTTGAAATTGTTTATATATTTATTGTTTAATTAATTTTATAATAAAAAATTATAAGGTGCTTGTTTTTCATGTGTACTTGCTTCACGCACATGAATTTTGTTGAAAATATTTTAATAATAAAGAAAAAAAATGAGTCTTTTTGTAATTTATATATTTATTGTTTATTTAATGTTTTTATAATGAAAATTTTAAATATTATGGTAAAATATATTGTCACTTGTTGTCGAGATTCAAGAGACAACTCTAACAAATGCATAAGTCCTCCATAGTTCGCCTCTATCTCTCGACGCCGATGCATCAAAACCTGATCGAATAGTAAGTGAGAATTTCTTATTGATTTGAAGTATGTTTTCTACCCTAATTCTTCATAGATTATCTTAATGGAAAAGTATGTGTTTTGATTCTTTTATTTTTTATTTCAAAATTCTTCTTCATTAATCACCATGGTATGCTTGGATTGCTTTTATAAATTGATTTGTATACATACTTAATGCATGTGTGATATAATGCATTCTCATTGTGTGTATGTTGATGCTACACAATAGGTATGCCGACTTGATTTTTATTTTTTTTCCACTCGACAACCTTGTGATTTTAAATGTTAATCACAAAATGGGTATTGGTCTTTGTGGTGAGCAGTGTGTATATAACAATATATTTAATATTTAAATAATAAATTATGTAAATATGATAATCCCAAGAGTAATAACACAAATATATAAGTGTATTTTACTATATCTATAACTATAAAAATAGTATACATGAACATAACTATATATAGATATAACAACATATATTTAATATACATACATACATACATATATATATATATATATAACTATATATAAATGTAGCTAAGAATATCTATATCAACATATTACTATATATAATTGTATCTATTTACATCAATACCTATACATAGCCATATGTCTAAATATATATAATTACATAAAAAACTATATATAACTACATCTGCAACATGTATAACTACATGCTTCAGAAACTTAATATCCATTCATATCATTCATCTCATTCATACATTTTTTTTGGATATTGTATTAATCTTTATCATTTTCCATATATTTTAGGAACTTAAATTTAATTTTTTCAACCTTAAATGTATTTTTATTGTATTTTTATTGTATTTTTATTATATTTTTATATGTTTGTATAAATCATTATGATTTAATATGTTTAGGGTTTGTATTTTTGTTTCACTTAATATCATTTAACTAAAATTGATTTCTAATAAAATGTTCATTTATTTAAATTAATGTTGTAAATTTCTAAACAAATAATAATATGTTTATGTAATAAATATTATAAAAAATTTCTAAAATATATATGTGATGTAGTTTCAATTTACAAAGATAAAACTTTAAAAATTAAATTCATTTACAAAATAAAATTTGTACCTCATAATATGCAAAATGTTATATTTATTATAAATAAATAATGTTTGAAATGTATCTATTAATTACAAAAAAACATTGTCATGTTTCAACTTGAAAAAAAAATGTAAAAATAATTATTAAAAAAAACAAATTCTTATATTTATATGGTGATTTATATATTTTGAATAAAATAATAAAAAATAATTACTTGTAGAGAAATTTACTCATATATTTATATGGTGATCTATTTTGGTTGAACATAATTAAAAAAATAATTGATTTTTTACAAAACATTAAAGGCATGTATTTATATGCACAGCATTATATTTGTTTGAATATTAAAGTTTCTAAAAATTTATTAATAACAATAAATAATTGGTAGAAATTTATCATAGTCATTAATATTTTAATAAAAAAATTATATTGGAAAACAAAAACAATATTATCTATTTATGAACTATATTTTCATTTTTAACATAATTGTAAAAACAAAATAATTTACAAATATGTCAAATTCATTTATTTATATAAGTATAATGATAGTTATTTAATATAAATATTAAAAAAACAACTATTTGAAAAATATAGAAGCTCATATATTTAATTCATAATTTCATTTTACGCATTCATATGCTTCACACACACACACACACACACACACACAAATATTTGATTTAAATATAAAGAAATTATAATATTTTATAAATTGTGTACAATATATAATATTTTATTTTAATTAAATTTTCAAAATCAAAAAATTTTAAATACATTTACAGACACGCGCACACACACATATATATATATATAATAGTTTCATGTGTACCTTTAAAAATACATTATGTATATGTATATGTGTGTGTTTGTGTGGGTGTACAGTAGTATATGCATGCATACAAGTATATACACACTACTTTGAAAAATTAGATACATGTGTGAATATATACAAAAGTACAAATATGTGTATGCTGATATATAATGAATAGTAATGTATATGGATGGATAAATGTGAGTGTGTGTGTAGGGCAGTGTATATGCACATATATATATATATTTATGCATATATATGTAAATATCAACATTGATTTTGAGAAGAAAAATACTTGAGCACATAAATATTAACATGTTTCACAAATTTGTGAGAGCTGGAGTAGAAAGTGACATTATTACAAGATACTACTACTCTCCCACCTATTACACTTTGCCTCAAATTTTGATCAGCGTACTACTTGCAATGATAAGGTTCATTCAATACTACATACCATGGAGTTACATTTTCATTCAATATTATAATTTGTTAAAATAAAAAAATCTATCTAATATCTTCTTCAACAACTCTTCTATCTTTTTTTTCTAGTCTTGATAAGCTATTTTCAATTTTGCTTATATGTACATTTCTTACCAAATATCTCTAGTTCAAACTATTGTAATAGTAAAATTTATCAAATCAATCTAGACCTGACATCTTTCTTTTTTATGATATATTTGATTATAAAGTTTTAGTTTATACTATGACTTTGGTTCCCACTATATATGATATTAACTTGCCAAAAAAAAGATTGTTGATACAAGTTCTTTCACTATAGTGGTGTAATTCAATTGGGCATTTGAGAGTGTGTTGTTATTACAATATATGATAACTATTTATAAATATTTGTAGTGTGTATATAACAACATATTTTATAATATATAAACTATTTTTTAGAAAAATATACAAAAATATTAATTGATATTATGGTTTATTATTATTGAGACACAAAAATAATAATAATAGTAAAATAATCAAAAATATCTTGAATCACTCAAAGAGAATAAAAGCAATTCCATACATATTTTCATATATTTGTGAATATAAATAGGACCACATCATACATCTTCTTGAGAAAACCTAATAAAAGATTTACAATATTGAAAACATTTTTAATATCAATCCTAAACAAAAAGAAAAACTATATTCTCATATTTTTCTTTATATCTAGTAGAGATAAAAATGGAAAACTCATTGATAAATAATCACATAAACATAAGCTGAAATAAAATAATTTTTCATTTAAATATATTACTTAAAAACTAAAAAAAATATTTAAATCATTGAGCTATTAGAAACTTTTATAAAAAAAATATTTGAATATAAAAATATTCAATTCATTAATCTATATAATAATAGTATCAACTACAATAATATAACACAACTTTCCTCCAAGTCATATTTATAGAAATAATATATGTAACTCAAAAAAATCATAAAAATGCAAATCTTATAGACTTTTCCAAATACATTTCATTATTTAAATCATTATAATTTAATGTATTATTAAAAATTAATTATAAATTAAATAAAACAAGAATGAGATATAATTTATACTATAAGTTCAAATACCTATAGAGGCAAAAGCATAAAATAACAAGTTGAATAATTAGTAAGTCAAAATATAATTTTTGAGACATTGAGGTATAAAACCTTTTAATTCAAAATAAGATCAAAGATATATATATATATATATATATATATATAGTATAATATAATATAAAATTAATTCATCGAAATAAAAAAATATAATTAGGTTCTTACTTATTCAAAAAATCATAATTAAGTAACAAAAAAAAATAAAATTTTAATAATATTTCTTTTAAAAAAACAATCATTACATAACATAAAAGTGGATTTAAATATATATGATTAAAATATTTTAACATAAATTCTCTTATCTTATATCATCATTATTTTTATCTAGTATATTAGTAGTTAAAAAGTTTTTACTATCAAATGATTCATTTCATATTAAATAAATATGAAATCATCACAATTTATATGAATTTTCATCTATAATAATTCGTGTCAAACTCAACTTACTCATATTTGTATATGTTCTGGCTAAATGATATTTAAGATTAAGAAAATCATCAAAAAAAATGGCCACAAAATTCCTAAGAAAACCCAAATGTGTGTTAACTTGAAAACGATCTCTTTAGCCTCACATAGATTGCCACGACGAAAAGAAAATTTAAAGAAACTATATCACTCAATTACTAATTTATGGTAATGATGAAATGCAGTTATATTTTTTTTGAATACTATAATGGCCTAGAAAGACATCAGATGACAGTTTATTTTCTTACTTTTAAAGAAACATTTGAGCAAAATTCAAACACCCTACAACACGAATGATAAATGATTTGATTAAATATTTGATAAAAAATACAATTTGAAAAAAAATAAAAGAAGGTATCAATATGATTAAGTAATTTGTAATCATAATTGATTCATCCTAAAATATCTTATAAATAAAGTTTTAAAGTTGTCTTAATTGAATATTTTTTATAATCTCTAAATTTTCAATATGAAAATAATATGACTACATAAAATACAAGATAAATCACTTTATGTTTTTTCAAGAAAAATACAAATTCTCACAATATATATTATATAATAATATAATTTTTAAAAATATTAATTTCTTATTTTTAGTAAATATCAATCATTTTTTAAAAATAAAGTATAAATATATAAAAATTATTTTTTTCCTTATGAGATATGAATTATGTAATGCAATAATACTTATTTATAAAAATAATTAACAAAATAATAAAAGTCATCTTACATAATAATATTATATAATATTCTAGGTAATCTAGATAAAAATATATTTCTAATAATATTTTCTTGACATACTATAAAAACACTAGCATATTTTCTTAAGTGTACCTCATTATTAATATAAATAATCTATTTTATGCTTAATTTCATAATTTTTAAATTTATCAAAACAAAAAAATTAAACTGATAGTGATAAAAAAAGATTAATGAAAACTAAGCATCTAATTTATCCTCTGATATGACAAAAATATGGATAGACAACATGATCAATTCTTAGAAAAGTCATCAACAAAGTTATATAAATCCTACAAAAATATCTAAAAAAAATATGGTTAACACTAAAATTAAAATTAAGTTATTTAGCATGATAACTCAAAATAATAAGATTAACAATAATGTTATAATACATTGTAGATCATATAATATTAGCATAAGCTAGTATGTCATCCACTACTATAAAAAAAGATTTTAAAAAATAGAAATTTACCAAAAAAAAATTGTTGACTCACAGATCAACAATGTAGAAGTTAATAATTAAATTTGAAAAAATAAATATTAAGAAACTTTAACCTCGCGAGAAGATGAAGAATGTGACAAACTTAGAGAATAGTTTAAAATACTTCACTCAAGAAATTTATCGTATTTGTTGGCACATTATGTGGTGAATTCTCAAAAAACCTAGTGGCATGCTCGACAAATTTTATACTTATACCAATAGTAAAATTGAAATGTTAAAGAATACAATTCAAAGACTTTAAGTTAAGTTGAAAATAGAAAAGATAAAATAATTGTACCAAAATAATAAAATAAACATTGATACTATTACACTAAATAAGCATCATAGTAATATTATTAACTATTATAAAATTAAGAACATTAAAATGACATAAAAAGAAATTAATAAATATATATATGTAATGTATCATGTTATAAATAGAGTGCACTCAAAAACTAAAGAATTAAAAGTATAAATAATTTTAAAAATAAGTAATTGAAAAAGTATGATTAGTACCGCTAACGTCAAACACTTCAAGAAAAAACCCATATAGCTAGGGAAATTCCCTAGCAAAATGGGCATTTTCCATCTCTAAACAGGATATAGCTACGGATTACCGACAGATCAATTTCCTATCTAAAGTGCTTCTTGTTAAATTTTAGTGACGTAAGTGTCCCTAGCTAAAAAGTAAGCGACAAAAAAATTACTTGCTAAAAAAGAAAAATTCAATAGCTAAATTAGCAAGATAAACGAGATATTCCATCGCTAAACAAAAATAATGATGGATTATTCCCTAGCTAAAGTGTTGTCTATAAATTTTAGCGACGCATATAGTCCCTAGATAAATAAATTTAGCGACGGAATATCCGTCGCTAATTTTAATATGTCCCTAGCTAAATTAGCTAGGGAAAATTCCCTAGCTAATTTAGCAAGAGATTTTTCCCTTGCTAATTTATCAAGGGAATATTCCCTAGCCATTTTAATTTCAAAAATAATTTCAGAATTTAAAAATTTTTAATTTAATAATTTAATATTTTTATATCAAATTTAATAAAAATTGAAACTATAAATAATTTATAATAAACAAAAAATAAAATCATTTAAAATCTTTATGTAAATTCAATATTCTGCATAATTGAAACAAAAAAATAACAACCTTTTATTTGATCTTATTCATCAATGTTTCTACCCACAGTACATAAAGTATAATATATCCATTCATTGATGTTGTTTTCTCTCCCTCTGCTCCCCCGATCATCATTTTTATACTACGACAAAGCTGTCTAAGTCACATCACGTAATATCTAGTGAAAAATCTCATCACTTATAGAAGCTTTCTAAGAGGAACAATGTGGTATCATATCTGTAAGAAAATTAAACAACTCGGTCAAATTAACAAAAAAAGTTATGTTTTGATACATATATAATCCTACATTATATATATAAATATATACTAGCATTTTATTTGTACATATATTACTGTAGTATATGTACATATAAACAATAGTATAATGTGTACATATAAACTAAATACAAATATACTTAGTATATACGTACATAAAATACTATAGTATTAAATGTACGTATATACTGACTTTATTCGTACGTATATACATCATTTGGTGCTAATGCTGCTACTTTCACTATGGCTCCTGCCACATTTGTCATTGCCGATGTCGCTGCCAATATCATTGCTGCTGTCGCCGTTGCCATCGCTGTCTCTACTACCGCCTCTACTGCCACCGCCACCGCTGCTGCCGTCACTGCCCGCCACTACCGGTGGTCACTGCGGCGGCTGCCGATGCTGCCGATGATACCACTGCATGCTGGTGCTACCGCTGCCGCCCCTGCCACTGCTACCACTACCATCGCTGCTTCCGGTGCAACCGGTGCAGCTGTCTTTGCCACTGCCTCCGATGCTGCAGCTCTTGCCGCTGCCGCCCCCCCCCCCCCCCCCCCCCAACTACCGCCGCTGTCACTTCCATTGCCATTGCTACCGTCCCTGCCACCGAAGTCACTGGTACTGTTGTTGTTAATAGGGTTTTACTTACCTATAATAGGTAAAAAACTCTACCCAAAAAATTCGGAAACACACAAACATATTCACAGATATATAATAATAGTTATTAAAGACATGAACAAACATAAATTAAAGTTGATTGTATTACAACTTCAACAAAAATTTAATTAAATAATTTAATATATTTATATTAAATTGGATAAAAATAGAAACTATAAATGTAAATTTTAAATTAAACAAAAAAAATTTATTTAATAACTTATTCTAATACAATTTTTTAAATACCTAAAACAAAAATATAACAAAATTATTTTATATCTTATTAATCAATGTATCTACCGACAATGCATAAAGTATAATCTATTCATACATTGGCGTTGCTTTCTCTCCCTCTGCTCCTCCGATCACCAACTTTCTGCTGCGAAATAGCTGTCCGATCACGGTGCATCATGTCTGTCAAAAAATCCATTCACTTATACGAGCTTCAAATGGAAAATTATGTGGTACCATATCTGTAAGAAATTCAAACCACTCAATCAAATCAAAATAAAATAAAAAAAACTATGTTTTAATATATATATATTAATAATGTAGTAAATATCTTCATATATACTAGCATTTAACTCGTACATATATTACTGTAGTATATGTACATATAAACTACATTATTATGTGTGCATATATACTGAGTACATATATACTCAGTATATATGTACATAAAATATTGCAGTATTATATGTATGCATATACCGACTTTATACGTATGTATATACCACATTTGTTGTCGTTGTTGTTGCTCCCACTGCCGTTGCCACTGCCGCCACTACTATCGCCCCTGCCGTTGCTACCGTCACTATTACTACCGCTACCACCACCACTACCGCCACTGTCTGTGCTGTCGCTCCTATCGCCGCTGCTTCCGCCAAGGCCACTGCCACAGCAGCTACCACCCCTGTTGCACCCCCTACTGCCACTATAGTCGGTGCTGCCACAGATGTCGCTGCTGCCATTGATGCTGCCGCTACCACTGATGCCGCCGCATGTCGCTTCTAATGCTGCTTCCGCCGTTGCCAGTGATACCGCTGCCGCTGCTGCCACTGCTTCCGATGATTCTGTCGCTGCCACTGCTATCACTACTTCCGACGCTTCTGTCACTGCCACTACTGCCGCCGCTGTCAATGTTTTTGCCACTACCAGTGCTGCCGCCTCTACCGCCGCTGCTGCCGTCGTTGCCGCCTCTACCACTACTACCAGTGCAGCCGGTGATGCGTGTGCTGCCGCCACAGTAATTGCTGCCGGTGCCGCCGCTGCTGCCAAAACAAAATTCAACATTATTAATGTTTTTATATAAAATTATATGCAAAATAAAATGCACCTTACTTTATATATCACATTTTAGGAAAATCTTGCAATATAGGCTCTTTAAGAACAACACTGGAATTTTAAAAATAAAGAATAAAATTAAAGATAAGAATAAAACTTAATTTTTTTAGTGGACTCGTATAATCAAGACAGCTTGAAAATTAGGAAATAAAATTATTAATATTCAATATTTTTCATATTGGTTATTTTTTGACCATCAATTTATCATTAAGTATTATGTTTCATCTCACTAAGCAATAAATCTCAAAAATAACATAATTAAAACAGATATAAAAAATTCAAGTTTAACAAAACTATAATAATTCAAAATAAAAATTAATACATGATATTTTATTCTTGGCCTAGAATATTAATTTTCATCATCGGTTGTATACATAAGCACGCAAAGGCAAATTTATTAAATATGCAACAAAACATAAATTTCACCTCACTAAATCTCATAAAAACTTTAAAATAAAATATATTTGTGCAGAAAGAATACAAAAATAACTAATCATTATGAAAATATATATCACATGAATATAATTAATATTATATCTTGACACAATACCAATTATTTTTGTCCAAGGACAATAAATATCAAGTTTGAGACTCATCGGACATAATCTCTCTAATTTTTAGAGATAAGACTATTAAGATATGCATTAAGTAGGGACTCCTCACAACGCATATGACAACACAACAACGAGTATGTACATTCAATTTGAATTATACACATATGTGATGAAAAAGAATAGGATTGGCCAAGCTATGTCTAGTATATTCACAATTCCTAATTTCTAGATAAAGCTCAACACGACATTATTGCATTGTAATTCAAATGTGACATCTACCCAAATATATTTTCTTATGTATGATTTTTATGTTTGACTTTTTCTTCAAAAAAAGTAAGTTGCTATTTCTAAATTAGATAAAATAGAAATACTACTTTTTTCAACATTTTCTAGGAAACTCAAAAATAAAAAGAAGTAGGGTCAAGCAACGAGTAAGAAATTACACACCTGTGAAACAACAACATGTCGAACACCACTCTCCATGTCACCACTGATGAATTCATACACATCCATCATAGAGTTGCTTCATGGCATCAGTTGATCTGCACACTCATTACTCGTATCAGATTATGTTGCCTGAGCAATAGCAGATGTATGGCCCCCACTGATGAATCTAGTCCATACAGCATCTTTTACCTATCTGAGCTTACCGGAGTGTCCATGATGTGAAATTGCCAGCAGAGGGGATTTTACCCACACGAAGAGCCTGTAGATGGGAACCCAATCTACAAGCATATTTTTCATGCCAATATGAACACCCCCATAAGCTATGTCATTGTTAATCTCCTGTGAGAACCCTAAAACATTGTTATTGCTACCATTAAATGCACAGTTTGAAGTGTGGGCTCTATTTTTTGATAAAAAACATTTTAATAAAACCTTATATATATACTAAACTATTATAAAATAAGATATAAAAAAATAACACTAAAATTAAATTATAAAAAATAAATAATTTAAATAAAATAATAGAATTAGATCTTTATTTAACCATAAATGATTTTATTTAATAAATAAATAAAATAATATTATATAATAATAAAGTATTCATATATATATATATATAATATTATATGGTCATAAATTTATAAGAATTCAATTTATCTTTTATTAATATAATATGAAATTATTATAAAAGCATATAATTAAAATCTTTTAATCATTATAAATTTTAATGTTTAAAGTGTTCATTTAATAACCACACTGAAATATTAATTTTTTAAATAAACAAATTTTTTTTGATGTAATTAATACAATAATATATTAATCTTAAAATATCAACTTTTTTTCTTTTAAATTTTATGAAAAATTAAAAAATTTTTTCAATAATTCAAAAATTTAAAATCTTTTAGTCATTATATTTTTAAAAAATTTCTATAATAATAATAATATTATTTTATACTTTTATTTTTATAAATATTTACTTATTTATTCGTTTATTCATATAATTTTATAAATTTTTTGTAATCAAATAATTGTTTATTTTAGTTTTTATTAGTTGTAATTTTATATATTTTTATATATTAATTAAAATATTTTATAAATATTATTATTATATAATAAATTATTTAATGTCTTCTAATACAAATATTTAAATATCATAAATAAATATTTCAGATAAAATCAAGTATAATATTTTAATTAAATTATAATCAAAAAATAGTTATTTCAATCATATTTAATATAAATTTTTATTAGTATGTATATATTTATTATTTTTTTTATAATATCAAATTTAAATTATTATATGAGAAGATTGTGTAATTCAAGGATCGCTCATATATAAACCATGACATACCTTTAATATAGAAAATAATATAAGATATTAAAATAAATAATGCATAAAAAAATATCATTGAAGATTAGCAATGGGAAAAAATTAATTTAAAAACATACATAAAAAACTTTTATATAGAAGACAAAAGCATTATGTCATCTAACAAATTGAGTACTCTCATCAAAGCATAAAGAAAATAAATAAAAGTTAAGTGTATGGCCAACTTTAAAGTTACAGTTATGTAAAGAAAACATATAGCTGTACAATTATGACTAAGCTATAGCTATGTAAAAAACATACAACTAAGCAATTTAGACTTTTTAAGTAATTAATAAGATCCCAATAATTAAAAAATATACAGCCAAGTTGAAGAAACTGATTTCCATATAAGATTTATGTGAACTACAAATTACATCACTCTTCATACCTCAGTGCACTGCACTACACTGCACTACACTTCACACCACATTGCACTGTTACACTTACACCATAATGCCCAAACTATTACACATTCACTCTTATTGTGCACACAACACAACACAACACAACACAACACAACACCATACACATTAATACCATGTTGACACCTCTGCCACTGCCACACTATTAGACACTGCATACACTTTGCCTCAACACCACAAATACAATCACATTGTCAATGTCACTGCACAAATACTACATATACGCCACAACCATGCCTATAATCTATTAATATATTGTCCTCCACACAAACACACACACTATCATTGTTCCACATCAACACTAACACTACATCAACATCACTCTGCAGTCACGTCAGCTATTTACCATGTAGATCTATTGATTAACTAAGTGCACACATTGTTTAGTAACACCATGTAAATGTAGACATACTTTTATGCTTTCCAAACCCTAGCTTATAAATTAAAGAAGAAAATATTATGATAGAAAAAAGAAAATAAAACACTAAATCATAACTCAAACAGCAAACCTAATTATAAATAAAGAAAAAAAAATTGAGCATGCCATAAATCGGGTGTTCCTATTATTAAAAATTATATATAATAAATTGAGGTCTTGGAAGTCATACCCAGTATACAAGATTCCCATTTTAATGAGAGATCTGAGAGAGTTTAATATATCGATAGTATTACCTCCCAAAAATTTATAGAGACTACGTCTAAAAAGTCTCCAACCTGAGCCATACTACCATTAGCTATAGATATTTATCATTATACAAATGCATTACCTCCAATATATATGTAACCCAAAAAAATTCCAAGTAATCACTTAGCTCAATATTATTTCACCCAAACATATTTAAAAATAATATAATAAATAAACACTCATAAAATTATAACAATGATATTCAAAAATGTTCAAATTATAAATAAATATAATTGATGAGTCATAAGGTAAAGACTTGGGAGAGAAATAAAATGAAAACTCAAAAATAATAAATAATTATATCGGAGAATCAATTTAATTATATATAGATAGGTCTACTATTAGATCTATTTGTTATTTAGGTAAGTTACAAAAAAATAAAAAAAAAATAAAAATATTTATATGTGGATTGGAATATATTAGAACATGGATTAGTTTAGGTAGGTCCAAATGGCAAGGTAAAGGCCCAACAATGATCATTATGATAAATGAGAATTTACATTGTCAGATAATAAACTTAAAAGCAAACCTCTGGATTGGAATAAGATCTGAGATGTTGAAATATAAGGAAAAAAGAGAGTATACACTGCTTCAATTGCAAAGCATCCTTTAGCAATAATAGCTGGTTGATGAAAATCTCTAAAGGTAACTACGTGTGATGCGACATTGCTTAATAGTGCCATATTTCATGCATGTCCACTTCTATTCCTACTAAATTTGATCTTCATGCCTAAAAAATCAATCTTAGTTGAAAAAATTAAACATTCCAAGTGTTGCTTGTTGAATAAACTTGCAATAAGACTTCCAATATATCATGCCAAAAAAGAAAAATTCATTTGGATATTTGAAAAAAAAAAGTAAAAAGAAATAAATGAAAAACAAAAAAAAATTATAGCTAAAGTTACTAAAGTTGTATATGGCAATTATGGAAACAAGAATAAATACTTAGTTATCTCGATGATAGTTTTAGAATAATTTTTTGAAAAAAAAAATCTTAAAAGATGATTTTTGTCCATTTTCTTGCCTAAAAAAATTCTAGTTGTTTAAGAAATTAAATTATCAAAATCCAACTCTTCCATCACAGATGAATATATAAAATTCAATATGAAAATATTAATGAATTTAGGAATATATATATGAATATCCAAGAAATATGATTCAACAGAAAAGATAAAAGATTTATTAAAATAAAAATAAACAAAACAGACCCCATGTTATATTGTTGGTGCATTTGCACTGATACTGCACTACACTAATTCCTTGTGGAAACAATCTCACATCCAAAAATATTGTTGCCAACATATTGTGGCAACTATTTTTAATCACTTACATTTCATTCATTCCAAGTAGTCCAAAAATTTATATAAGGCAATATGTCCTAAACCCTTTTTATTATCTCTACCAATAGATAAATTTTACATGAGATAATATGTATCCTCAAGAAGAACAAATAAAAATCAATAATGTATTTGATTAGCTCAAATAAAGTGACTACAAGAAAAAACCTTACAAACCAGGCTAAGGTGACTACTTTAGACCGTATAATACATTCTACAATCTGCAAACCACACTTGATTGTACTGCCCAAAACACTAGTAGTTGCTTCATATATACCTCCATCTCAAGTTTATAATACAAAAATATTTTTTTCAAGTTTAGTTTGTGTATACTCTAACCGTTAGATATTGTAAAAAAATGAAAATAGGTACCAAAGGCAACTTGATTACTGCAGAGTAAGTATCATGATATTTCATACCAAATATCTAATTGTATCACATCATTATAAATCTCATTTTAAGTTGATATGATTTTTCATCAAAACTTGCCTTCATAGTAAACAATAAAATGCATCTAATAACATACTTTCTCGAAGATCATGATATTAGTTGTCTGATCTCATTATAGTTAAGGATATACATCTCATCTATCATAGTCTGACACATTCTTAAATGAGATAATATCTCAGAAAAAGATCATACTAGTATCATCAAAAATAATAATAAAAGAAAAAAAATAAAATAAAATAAGACTGCAACGAACTATGTGAAATCGATTATTGAGTACACTTCTTCTCTCCTTTCCATAGAGCAATCAAAAGGTCAAGGTCATAGGAACTACCTATAAAATTGTTTGGCTCCTCGATAGGATTGCCTCTTATCCTATCAAGCTAGGCATGTTTCTCTCATCTAGTATATACTATAAGTTATGAATTTTCAAGTGTCATAATTTCCAACATTATGAGTCTATATTGGTGCACACACTTATAATACTATGTAATCTAGATATGAAAAAAATCCTTCTACTCAAGAACTCTCGCTTTCGCTAGACTCAATATAATCTGAATTTGTTGGCAAGTATGCTGATTCTATGAAAACAATATCATGCTCAAACCCAACATGATCAAATATAGTCAATGAGTGACTCTCTCTATCAACTAAAAGTCGATGCAAGGTTATATATAAGAGACAAAAAGTGATGAATCCAAATGCAATATCTATATATATTCACACACTTCCTAAGCATGTTAAAGAATAAATCATTATTAAACAATTAACATCTAAACTCATTAAAATTTTATCAGTCTATGGTAAAAAATATACTCTCTTTGGGAACAATCAAGGCCTTGGAAAAAAAACTCAAGGCATTGGATACTAGATTATCTCATCCTAGAGAACAATCAAATAAAAATTAGTGAAACAAAAAACTCTAAAAGACAACAATTTTGGAATACTCTTTCCAAGTAAAAATATAAGTCATCTCAATCAGTTATCTATTCTTCCTTCAGCCACCTTATTTTGTTGAAGGTATGATATTACAAAAAAGTCTAGTAAATAATCTGATGATCTATATAATAAATATTAAATTGATATGACATAAATTATAATATATTATTATTTTTTAATTTTTTTAATTTTATCGAATTGAGTTTTTATCAATTTATAAAAAGTTTTAACCAAAGAAGACTTCTGATCTATCACGAAATAGATATATCCAAATATATCTTGAACAGTCAACAACAAATATGATCATATACTTAAATCTCTCTTTAATCATATTTCTATTAAGTTTTCATATGTTTTAGTTAAAGATGTCAATTGGGTCGTGTCATATCGACATAGCATCGTATGATGTAGGCTCGTCTATAGTTATTTGAGACGTAATATGCATCGAGATGCAAGGTGCATCGAGGCGAAGGGCACACCGAGGCACGAGTCACACCCTGGTGCAAGGCGTGCCCGGGCACATGGCACACCGAGATGCAAGGCAAACCAAGGCAAAGCGCATCGAGGCACAAAACCCTTTTGGAGCATAGAGGCTCAAGGGGCAATAAAGGCGAAATTTTTTTTTGTGACATACTCTACATAAAAATACATAAAATTTTTATATTTAACTAAAGAATTATTTATAATTTTTATCTATTAATATATTAAAATCAAAAAAAATAACATTAAACATTAAAAAAATATATTATTAGTACTTCTCAACATCACTATCATTAAGAATAATAAAATAAAATAATTGAATTTTAACAATCCAATAAATAAAGTTAAAAAATTAACCTTCAAATATAGCATATCAATAATAAAAATAAAAATATCATTAATATTTTTTGTATAACAAAAATTAAAAATTTAAAAAGATATACAAAATAAATACTTATAGATCTTGCTCAAACTCTAAATCCATAAAATCATCATGACTATCATTTGTTTCATCATCACTCTTGAACTCTCACTTGTCTTAATCTTCATCTCCTGATAACTGGGTCATTTTTTTATCTTCATCAATCAAAATAAAAGTAAAAGTATATTTAAACTTGATGATATTAACATAGATATTTATATTTTGCTTGAACATGCTTTAATTTTTATATAAACCTTTAGCTCCTCTAGCTCTTACAACAACACCACAAGTTAAATCATTACTCTCAAATACAAAATTATCTTCTGTAACATCTTCATCTTCTTTTTTTTTTCATCAATTATTTATTGTTATAATTTATATCTTCCAAAAAATAAAATCAATAATATGATGCTCATTGAATCTTTTTATCAAGGCTCAATTATACTTATTGTACATCAAATCATTCGAGCATTAATATTGCAACTTATTTCTCCTCTTGTTATAAATCTAAAAAAATCATGATTATTAGATTATATATTATATTAAATAATATAATAAAGATATTAATTTTCCATAATTATTTTAATAATTTACATTCTTGAAAATATTTTAATTTATTTCACAACCAAAAACACTATATATCAGGTTGAGATGCCACAATACAAAATTTTACAAACTATTAATATTAGATCCAAATATACTTCATTATTCAATTATAATTAATATAAAAAAATTATCAGCTAAATATTTCATATATTTTAATAAAAAAATATATTAATTTAAATACAGTAAATCACTAAATTAAAAAACTAACCTAATAGTTATGACTTCTTTGTTCTTATGAAAAAATCATAATCAAAAAGGTATTGAGAATGCATGTTCAAGTCCAATTATGATATAATTGTATCTTATTCACCTCTCTATTTCATCAATCTCAACATACATTTACATACATCTTCAAAGATTTTTGAATCGAGATTTACTACTGATCCTTTTGTATCATAATAAAACTCTGTGTACAAAAATTTCTAGCTGAATATAAGGCTGATGATGCTGAATCTCTCACTGCCTATTAATGATTTTCATGATTTCCTTATACTTCTCTTCACTCTCATTAAAGTTTTTAATAATTATTTTTTATCTTTTGCATTAAAATATAATGTAACTCATTGTATGCCACTTTTCACCAACCACCAAGCAAAGAATATGTACAAGAGGGTCTGACACCTTCAAACAAAATATTACAGTATTCTAAAAATGAGGCATAAAAATTATGTTTTATCTTTTCCTCTTTTGCCAATTTATAACCTCCTCAAGTTATTTTTTTATTTATTAATATGAAATAAGGTGATGAAGACCATTACAAACCACATCTTTGTAAGCCTCAACAACTAATTTTGCTCAATAAATCATCTAATCAAATTAAGCAATCTCACTTTATTATAAATACAACCACATATAAATATAACTCACTTTATTCTCTTCTTGATATATGATAGTTTTTATATATCTTTCAACAATTAGTCAAGACAATATGCAATACATAGTATCCATTACAAATATTGTTTTTTTTATTTCAACAATCTACCTATATAAGTTAAAGTTAATCATTAATATAGAAATAATATATAATGTGTAATAACCTAAATAAAATATTAAAAAAATCAAATTAAATTTTAAATATTTACTATCACAAAATTTGAACTATTATCTATTATAACTTGAATAATATTATCTTTGTTAATTTCTTTCACATAACTATAAAATAATTCAAATAATTTATCTCTCATCCTAATCATAAAAAAAATATCAATAGGTTTTATAAACATGAATAAATGATTTTTCTTTATAAATTCACCATGAAATTCACCAACATTCTTTCTTTCCTATCAGTTCATTCATTTGATATAATTAAATATTCATTTTACTTGCATTATGTAAAATGATTCTTCATCAAAATCATTATAATAATTAATTTTTTTTAGACTAGTAACTCTCACAGCATAACAATTAAATCTTTTATATCTCAAATAATATTGCCCATTTGCCTTTCAAGCATTGGTTAAGAACTAATATAGTTGACTATATTAAATGAATTACAGTATTATATAACTATCTACAAAATAAAATATCAAATTCTTTGTAAGAATTAATTCTTTATTTAGACTAGTAACTCTCACATCATGAAAGTTAGATCTCTTATATTTAAAATCATATTACCCGATTATCTCAAGCATTGGTTAAGACCTAATATAGTTCACTATATTGAATGAATTGCAACATCATATAATCATCTACAAAATAAAATATCGGCTCTTTCCTTAACTCCTTACTTGTAAGTATTATTGAGAGTGATGCATTGCGGGGCCAGTACATATGGCATGACTGAGGCATGCTTGAGCCCAAGGCATGCATGTGGCACGCATGGCCTTTGGGTGCTAACATAGCCCAAAGGCCCACTTTTCTCAACCAGACGTGTTGGGCGGGACATGGTCGAGTTGGCCACTACCTATGCCCCCTCACCCTAATTGGTTAGTTAATTCCTGACTATTGGGTGCTAACACTGGTTGACTAGCAAATAGCCAGTGCCCAATGGCCTATGGCCATAGCCACTGGATTGTACTAGCTAGGACAACCCATCAACCAATTCCTAGTGACCATTAGGCATTAAGCAAGGTTTCATGGGCACTAACTTTGTCATACAGAGTTTGTTTTTAAAGTTGAAATTTAATTTTTAAAAATTTAATTATTAAATATAAATTGTATTGCATTGTAAATGAAAATGAATAAAAATCAACTCAATACAAAACACATCTATTTCATGATTTTGATTTCATCATAATATCACAAATAATAATAAATTAAAAAACTAAGTAAAAAGCACGACAATCAATAATAGTCAACAATGGTAACATGTGAGTCTTAAGGTATGTCTAAGGCACACATGGGGGTTGGGTGCTAACACAACCCAAAATCCCACTTTTCTCAGCCAGGCATGTTGGGTAGGACAGGATCGGGTTGGCCACTACCTATGCCCCATCACTCTTGTTGATTGGTTGCCCGGTACTTGGCTGTTGGGTGCTAACACTGGCTGACTAGCAGCCATCCAAATCCCAGTGGCCTATGGGCACAACCATTTGATTGTACTAGCCAGTGTCTTAAGGCGTGCCCAAGGCACACATGGTTGTTGGGTGCTAACATGGCCCAAATGCCCACTTTTCCCAGCCAAACATGTTTGGTAGGACATGGTCAGGTTGGCCACAACCTATGCCACCTCACCTTGGTTGGTTTGCTGGTTCCTGGTACTAACACTGGCTGACTAGCAGCTAGCCAATGCCCAATGACTATGGACACAGCCACTGAATTATATTGGCTAGGCCAACCCATCAACTAGTACCTAGTGGCCACTAGCAGGCTATAGGCCATAGACACTAACTTTGTCATATAAAGTTTTTTTAAAATATAATTTTAATTTTTAACAATTTAAATATTAAAAATAAACTATATTATATTGTTAATGATAATGAATAAGAGTCAACTCAAAAAATATATATCTATTTCGTAATTTTGATTTTGATCTTATCATAATATCATAGATAATAATAAATTAAATAATTAAGTAAAAAACACAATAATTAATAGTAGTCAACAATAATAACATGTGAGTCTTGTAATATCCAAGATTAGTTTGTATGGTTTGGATTGTCACATCACAAGTTTTTGTCAAAACCTCAACACCCTCAAAGTCATGTGAGTCATCATCCACTAGTAATTGTTTCACTTGATCCTAAAGACTAATTAATGAATCGTCACACTCTTTTAAGCATGAGAATATTTTTATGATATATGGTCACAATATCAATCTCTTATCTGAAATAATATAAATAATCACAAAAAAAATAAACTCGATAATATGAAAGATACCAAAAAGATTAGTAAATCACATATAATCTTAGATAATATGAGATAGATGAATTTGTATGATTTTTAGTAATTTTATGAAGAAAGGAGAGAGATAATGCATCTCTTCGAGTTTGATTTTTGTGGTGGGAGGGGGACGGCATTTAAATTGATTGCCTCCCATCAGGAGCGCTTGTAGTAATTCATGCCTTTATGTCTTTGACAAATAAGCATGCCTCCCCCCAAGTGAGGCACTATGGAAAGGGCATTGTGGTGCCTGCACTTATTGAGTGCCTAAGGCACACCTTCTCTTAAGGCATGACTAAGGAGCGCCTGGCTGCTGGGTGCTAACATGGCCCAAAGGCCCATTTTTCTCAGCCTGGTATGTTGGGTTGGCCACTACCTGTGCCCCCTCACTCTAGCTAGTTGGATGGCTCCGGGCTACTGGATGCTAACACTAGCTTATTGGTAGCTAGCCAATGCCTAATGGCCTGTGGCCACTGTGACTAAACTATACTGGCTAGGCCAACTCGTCAGCCAATGCCTAGCATCTACTAGGCATCAGGTTGGAAGTCGTAGGCATTAACTTTCTTATATAATGTTAGTTTCTAAAATAGAATTATAATTTTTAAAATAAAAATAAATAAAAATCATAACTCAATAAAAAGTATATCTATTTCATGATTTTAATTTCATCATGATATCACAAATAATAATATATTAGAAAACTATGTAAAAATCATGACAATCAATAGTAATTAGCAATAATAACATGTCAGTCTTCTAATGTCCACAATACTTTTGTATTGTTCAGATCATCACATCTCAAACTTATAGTCAAACCTCGATATCATTGATGCCGTGTGAGTCATCATTCACTAGCAATTATTTCACTTAATCCTAAAAACTTATTTTTGGATCCTCTCAGTCTTTTAAGCATAAGAATACTTTTATCATATATGGTCACAATATCAATCTCTTATCTAAAATAATATTCATAATCTCATAATAAATAGGATCCGATATTATGTTAGATATCAGATGAGTTAGTAGATCACATATAATCTTAGATAATATGAGATTTATGGATTTATATTATTTTCACTAATTTAATATATCTAAATTCTTAATATAATCATATGATAAAATAGAGCAATAAGTAATATCTAAGTACTGAGATAGCTCTCTCTTATTCGATGAACCATCACATCATTTACCTCTAGCTAACAGAATAAAAAAATTTTTGTATTCAAATAATTTGTTCATATCTATACTCGAAAACTAACTAAAAGACTCACTAAAACTATAATACTTAGTGTCATAATTTTAAACATATTATCTAATTTTTTATAAATTCTACAATATGTTTATTCTATTTTTGTTCATGCATGTGAATAAATATTTTAATATATTTTATAGCTCATCCATCTTAACCTTATTATCCATATATGCAATCAAATAATAAAAAGTAAACATTCATAATCTAAATCTTCTATATTTGTTAAATGTATAACTAATATTACATATACACTTAAATACAATACATATAGTAAGAGTGTACATAAGTTAAGACATTTATCATATCATAAAAATCTTTAAGAATTTCAAAAACTAAATTTTTATCTTATAATCTAAATTATTAATAATAATTTTATTAATTTTACTATTGACGTAGTTGAATATCAAGTGTTGATAGCCAACACTTGAATTCAACATGAACTATGTATAATACTAATGGAGTCTAACATTCATTTGAAATTTTTTCTTTTTTAAGCCTACTTACAAATATAAAATGTAAACATCTTATTGTCTGCTACGTATCTTAATATATTTAATTTTTAGTGAATTTTTTATATTTTCGAATATGAATAAAACAATTTTTATTCATACTTGAACTATTAGATTAATTATATGATACATATACCTAACATAAAAAATATCATCTAATGATACATCTCTAATAATTCTTACAAACATATTAATCACAACACTTATATTTGAAACATTACCAAATATAATACTAAAAATTTTATTTTGAATATCATATTCTCTAGAGATCTTTAAAAAACACTCATACATAGAGAGTCATTATGAGGATAAACAATCTTATGAAATTATAATTTTTTATTTAATTTTCTACTTAAAATCAATGTAGTGGGTGATAACTTATGTGAATACATCATCACAACTAATCTAAATGTCGAAAGTCACAAAAATCACTTCATTGTTTTTTAAGTTCATTAATTACTAATTATTATGTTATTCCTACTAATTTACCTAGAAATTCTATGATAAATAAATTAAAAGTAAGTTTGCTTAATATGAATTTTATCAAGTCTTTCCTTCCAAACTCATTGTCATATATGAAGTCAATAAACCTTAAGTTGATACAACTTCAAAATTTCACTACTCAATTAGGTTTGTCTAAGATCTAATGCACCATATTTTTTAGTGTATTAATTGGCATATCTTTTATAGTGGTCAATGCCACCAACAGCCCCTCCTACATATATATATCTTTCATAATATATATATTATATTGAATCTTCTTCGATATCTTTAGAATTTTATTTTAAATTATGTTAAAATGTGTGTATACTACTGAAGTTAGCTTATTTTTAAGTTTTTTAGTCACATGACTCAATGTCATAAAAGAAAACTTTGTTTCAACCTCAAATATTTCTATCAAGTCACAACTATTATTTATATATAAGTCTAATTCATTTTTATAATATTTATTATTTGTTATTTTTTAATTTAAGAGACTAAAGCATGAGAAGAAGAATAGTATTTTTCTAATCTTTTACTTTTTTTGTAAACTTTTTATTTATTTATATAAAAATTATTAAATAAAATATATGAAATGTAATATGTATCTTTATTTTATGTGGGCAGCATGTATTTTTTACCTTTGCATCATATTCTCATGCTTCGAAGTCATAGCTCATCATAAAAATAACTCTGACATTCCGGTAAATTAAAATTATAATTAAAAAAAATTATGGGCACAAACAGGATACTATGATGCTTTTATAATTTAAAAGAAGAGCCAGAAGAAGATGAGAGAGAAGACGTAATTACAAATAAATTATGAAAAATAAAATATATCAAAATAAAATATATCAAAATAAAATATATCAAAATATTATTTATAGATAAAATAACATTGTATCTATAAATAATATTTTATCCATTTAAAAACCATATATAGAATTTTACCCATTAATATATTGGATTCGGATGTAATCCAATAGATAAAACAATTAAAATTTTTTTTGGTCAACAGCATAGCAACAAGTGTTTTCCAATCAGCAAATAGCAACAATTTTAAAATGAATGCATTTTTAAGATGTGGTAATGCCACATTTCATGTAAATGTGCCTACCTCATGGGTCATACCTGATACAACATGAGGCTCGTGTGTTTCCATAGGAGTAGTGCCATAGGCTAGCACGGGTGAGGCCTAGACATTATTTTGAACCATGCCATGTCAAACCTGATATGATAAAATTGTGTCATGTCATGGGTCGTGCTCAAGCCACCCAGCACACTTGACACCCCTAATTTTATTGTATAAGATTGCATAAGTGCCTAATCAAATCAAACTAGCGCATAGGATACAAAATATTAGTAAGCTAATGTAGCTGATATGTCTCATATTCTATAATCAAAATATCTTTAAGAAAATAATAAAGTATTCTAAATTTAACTAGTGATAAATACTCAAGCTAGGAATGCATAAGTAATAAATTCAAAATACTCATATATATAAAGAGAGATCTTATTGTTAAAGAAAGAATATATAATTCAACCTACTTAATCTCAAATAGAATCTTCCTCAGAGTTTACCAATTATTCAAGTAAATAATAATAGAAATAATAATAATGCTATAATAAAATAATCTAAAAAGATAACTCACATAAAATAAACTAATAGGAAAATCAAAAATAAATATGATACAAAGAAGTATTAAAGATTAAAACTGAATAATAGCATAATCAATAACTTTTAAATATTTTTCAATTGGTAATAATAATATTTTCAAAATAAGAAAAGAATATAAAAAATAAAATATAATTGCCAATGATATAAATATTTACTCTTGTGTTGATAATAAATAAATATGAAATGAGAGTACAAATAAAATAATCATTGATACTTATAAGAAAAGAATAATTTATTATTATCTTAGAGAAGGGTTTTGTATACCCATTCTTAGTAAGTGTTGTGATAAATTGACTCTATGAAGACCCCTAGACAGCTCTGACTAAAAGTCTATCTCTCTCACTACAACATAATACTATCGATCTATTCTCTAATAATAATATATAATAATTATTTTTAATGTGACTAATCCTCCAAAATGAATTCATTGAACTAAGACTTTCTTCTATCTACCTCTACTATGATAATCCAGACAATATCACAAAATTGTGATTTCTCAAAAAAATACAAAAGTAACTATACTTTATTATTTTCTCCTTTTTTATAGAACTACAAAAACACTATTTAGGATTTCTGCACAAAATTACCATCTTCCATTACCACTCACCACCATATGTTGTTGTGCACCGTTAGGGTTTTTTGATAAAAACCCATTGCACATTGCATGCCTCCACCATGCAGTATGCCTCTATCATGCATTATGCCTCCACTACCACTTGTCTAGCATTGTGTGCCCCTTGTTGTACATTGTACACACCTCTTGTCGTACACTGTGCCTGCCTGTTGCCCTTATGCGAGCACTTGTTGCCCATACCGTGTGCATTTTTTTTTGTTAAAGATAAGTGTAAGTGCCCTTCTATAATTTGTAATCTCTAAATCACATATACATCTGTCTCTAATACAATGTTGACAATTAAAATGTAAAAAAATAAATTAAACATTCAATATCAAGTATGTCATGCATATCATTGGGTTGGGTGATCCCATCAAATAACATGAAATAAAAAGAAAAAAAAGGTAAATAAAATCACAACATAACTCAACCCCCAGTTATGCATCCATTTAACTCCAAACGATATATTTAACATCTAAGGTAAAGATTTTGTTGATTATCTGACCTTCAACTATATCGTATCGACTGTCTGTCATATAACAGTTGGAGCACCAATTTGTAGCAAAAATTCACTTTTGTTATCGAATAGCAGGAGTAATACAAGAGTGAGTCAAGATATTCAAATTAGTTTTCAGAGTAAACCAGTGTGAGGCAGGGTGTTCAAATTAGTTTACACCCCGCTTTACTTTAGCCATATATGACGACGTTCAGGTGAGCTTTGCACCCAACATTACTTCAGCCAAATGCCACGTGCATGTTAAGGTGAGCTTTGCACCCATCATGACTACGCCATGGTGAGGTTTGGCTGAGTTTAAACCTAGATTTGAAATTATTAAAAAAAATATGACATTACTTTTTTATACCCAACTTGAAAATATTTACAAAATAAAAATGCATGACTTAAGATATTTAAAAAAATTAAACCAAATAAAAATATATTTACATATTAATGCATTTAAAATGTCAAACACGAAAATACCCAACATGTATAGTAATTTCAAATTCAATTATATATTTAAAATAAATATATAAGCCTGTACAATAATTTTAAAATTCAAAAATATAGATATATTATATGTATATATATATATATATAAGTTAATGTACAAAAGCTTTTTAAAACACACACACACACACACACACACACACACACACACTTATATTTATATAATTATATCCATGAATATTTTTGAAAACTTATATATGTATAAATCTACATATATAAATATTATCAAAAACAAATATATATATATATATATATGTTATTTTGGAAAGGTATGTCATGGTCTATATATGAAATTATAACTAACCCAAATAGCTAAAAAAAATTCCTAGCTAAATGCATATATTTTGAAAAAAAAAATATTTAAAGAATTATTGATTCTAATTGTATATAAACTAATAAAAAAATAAATTCAGATAATTATTTAGTGACGGATTTAAATTAGCTGGGGAAAATCTGTCGCTAATAATTATCTAGGGAAATTCCGTCGCTAAATTCTCCGCTTTTCTTTGGGCAGAAATTACGAAAATTCAGTGGCAAATTATGTAGGGATATAATTAGCTAGAAAAAATTCATCACTAATAATTAGCTAGGGAAATTCCATCGGTAAATCCATCCCAAAATTAAGAATTTTATTTTCTAGAGAAATTTCATCGCTAAATTCGTCACTAATTTATGGATTTTATTAGTTAGAGATATTTGCTTGCTAAATTCGTAGTTAAAATATGGATTTTATTAGCTAGTAAAAATCCATCGCTAAATTCGTCACTAAATCAATGATTTTATTAGCGAAGAAAAATCCATCACTAAATCAAGAATTTTATTAGGAAAGGAAAATTCATCGCTAAATCAAGAAATTTATTAGCAAGGGAAAATTTGTCGCTAAATCAAGAATTTTATTAGTAATGGAAAATCTGTCGCTAAATTCATCACTAAATCATTATTTTATTAGCAAGGGAAAATCCATTGCTAATTCCGTCGCTAAATCATGAATTTTATTAGCAAGGGAAAATCCGTCGCTAAATCCATCGCTAAATCATGGATTTAATTAGCATGGAAAAATTCATCGCTAAATCCATCGCTAAATCATGGATTATATTAGTGAGGAAAAATCCATCGATAAATCCGTTGCTAGAAATTAGCTAGGGAAAATCCGTCACTAATTTCGTCACTAATTTCATGCTTTTATTAGCAAGGGATATTCCGTCGCAATATCCATCGCTAAATTCCCCATTTTTGAGTAAAAGTTATGAAAATTTTTCGTCTCTAAATCCGTCACTAAAATCTCCACTTTTTTGAGTGGATCATACGAAAATTTTCCGTCATTAATCTGTTGGTAAATCCGTCGCTAAATCCCCCGCTTTTTTGAGCAAAATTTTTGAAAAATTTTATCTCGCTAATCCGTTGCTATTTTTTTTCCAAAAAAAAGACCATAAATTCCTTGCTATTCCCTAGCTAATTTCTTATAATTTAGCTTGGGATTGATCGCTAGCTAAAATTCCCTAGCTAAATTGATATTTTCTTATAGTGAAATAGTTGAGATATTAAATTAATAAAATGATGATATGTCATATTATTGTTAACTCATAACAAATATGTGATAGCCATAGTGAGAAATCTAGAATGTTACTTTCTAGAGCATAATAGTGACTTAGTGGGCAAATTTTATGATGAACATCATGTTGGACAAATTGTATGGTGATTAACCTCTGATAAATAAACAAACATAAGTTGCCGCTTTGAGAGATAGCCAAATGTTAAAAGTCCTGCATTGATTAAAAGCTAGGATGATCTTGAGGATGATCAATAACTATATGTTTAACTATATATGTATAATTATTTATAAATATTTGTATAATTATATAAATCTCTTTATAACTATATTTTATTATATTTGTAACTATGTAAACTAATTCTATAACTATATCCACAACTATATATAACTATTTTTTTAACTTAATTATAATTTATAACTATATGTATAATTTTATATAACTATATTTCTAACAAAATATACTATATGTTTAATAATATATAACAATATTTAATTGTATTTTACTATATAAATATTTGTATAACTATGTAATACTCTATATAATTAAATATAACTATATTGGTAACTATGTATACAGATATGTATTCATATTATTAATCTATTTATTTGTTTATATCCATTTATACATTTTTATATAACTACTTATATCTACTTGTATGAATATATCTATATATAACTTATGTTTAACTATATATAACTCTATTTTTAGCTATATATACTATAGGTATAAAAACATATAGCTATAAATAATTGTCCTTGACTATATGTATAACTATAAAAACATTAAACATAAATATATTAAAATTTATAATTAATAACATATATTTACTAAATATTTTTATATATTAGTATAAAAAAATGTATTTTAGTATATATATACCAATACATAACTATATGTATAAATATAAGATATTATAAGAAAAAATATATATACCTACATGTATAAATATAAGTTAAACTATATGTGTATTTATATGTATAACTACATGTAACTATATTTATAATTACATGTATAACAACATACAACATTATGTTTAATTATGTGTATAACTATATATAAATATTTGTAAAACTAAATAAATCATTATATAATTAAATATAACTATATTTTTAACTATGTATACATATATGTAAATCTATATATTTGTTTATAACTATGTATATATTTATGTAAACCTAAATATAACTACTCGTATTAATATATATATATTACTAAATGTTTAACGATATATAATTTTTTATAACTATATATATTATATGTATAATACCAATTAACTAAAAATAATTCTATCTTACTATATGTATAACTATGAAAAATTTATACATAACTATATTTAAATATATATTTAACCACATATATTTAATATACATTTTTATATATTAGTATCAAAAATGTATTTTAGTATATCTATACCTATACATAACTATATGTATAGATATATGAAATTATATGAAAGAATATATATATATATACATACATGTATAAAGATAAGTTTAACTATATGTGTAACTATATGCATACCCACATGTAACTATATTTATAATTTTATATATAAAAACCTACAACACAAAGTTTAACTATATGTATATATCTATATATAAATATTTGTATAACTATAAAAAACTCTATATAAATAAATATAACTTTATTTTTAATTATGTATACATATATGTATAAATATATGTAGATCTATATAATTATTTATAACTATACATTAATGTATAACTATTTATAATTACTTGTATGCATGTATCTATATATAACTATATGTTTAACTATATATAATTATTTATAACTACATATACTATGTGTATACTAACATATAATTATTAATGGGATAATAATAATTTGTTGCACTAACTTGATAAAATAGCAAAAGATATATAATCAATAATATGCAAGCACATAGCATAAGAGTGTCCGTTGGTCAGGCTCATATATGGTATGTTACAATTAAGGTACACTTACCTAATCTAAACCCCTAGGCCTCAGACTCATATATGAACTTATGTATGACAAAAGATCTAATATATGATAGTTTTGTTTAGAAGAAAATTTGTTTTTCTTTTATGTAATTCCTCATTCTAACACAGTATCCTCTGTGTGTCTCTCTCATTTTCTCTAATTTTTTTGTGTCACTCTCTTCCACTTTTTCTTTTTGTGTAACTCTCTCTCACTCTTGTTATTTTCTTTCTCCCTCTCCTTTCTTACTTGTTATCTCTCTCTCTCTCTCTCCCTCCCTCCTTCCCTCTCTCTCCCTCTCTCTCTCTCCCTCTCTCTCCTCCCCTCTCTCTCTCTCTCTCTCCCCCCCTCTCTCTCTCTCCCTCTCTCTCTCTCTCTCTCCCTCTCTCCCTACCTCTCCCTCTCTCTCTCCCCTCTCTCTCTCTCTCCATCTCTCTCACTCTCCCTCCCTGCCTCTCTCCCTCTCCCTCTCCCTCCCTCTCTCTCTCTCTCTCTCTCCCTTTCACCATTTCTCTCCCCCTCTCTCTACCCCTTTTCTCTCTCTCTCTCTCTCTCTCCCTCTCTCTCCCTCTCCCCTTTCTATGATTCTATCTCTCTCTCTCTCTCTCCATCTTTCCATTTCTCTGCCCCTCTCTCTCCCCCACCTTCTCTCTCCCTCTCTCTCCCTCTCCCTCTCCCCCTTAAACTTTTAACATGTCTTTCATTTTGCTTTCCTTTCTTATACATTATGTATTTTGCTCCCTTTATCTAGTAATACCCATGATATCTATTAATTTTTTATCATGCTAAAATTGCTTTATCTATTCATGTAGATTCTGCAAATGCATTGCCTCGATATTCATGTTATTTAATTTTTAAATATTCATATGTAAGTAATTTTATTTTATTATTAGTATATTTTGAAGTAATAGAATGTTTAATTCAAAATAATATTTTAGCATTATTTTTTGTAAATATAATAGGGCAAAATGAGTTTATATCATACGTGGATGTACTAAAGGTTTATTTATGGAATTTTGAATAAAGATTTTTTGAGTGGCTTAAAACTTTCATCAATTTTGCATGTAGTCAATCGAGATGGATAGATGAAGAAAAAATTAAGTGTCCATGTAATTATCGCAAGTGTCAGAATATCCCTTTTCATGATGCAAACACTATAAGATACCATTTGGCTAAATATGACTTTGTGCCAAATTATTTTGATCGGATTTATAAAGGGGAAAGTACAATGACTCTGAACTTTGACCAAAATGAGGGTATTGAATAATTTTCTTATGGTGAAGAAGCATCAAACACATACCATAGAATGATCACAGAAGCTGCTGGTGCTGACTTCAATAATGATTACGTGGATGAACCACCTAATCCTGAAACTCATAAATTTTATGAAATGCTTAAAGCTGTAGATAAAGAGTTGTAGCCTAGTTGTAAAACACATTTGAAATTGTTACTTGTGGCTCGACTTATGAGCATTAAGTCAGAAAAGCATATGTTAGAGAAATTATTTGATCAAGTGTCAAAACTGATGAAGGAGATTGTTACGGATAATAATTTGATCACTAATAACTTTTAAAACACTAAGAAGTTACTATGAGGAATGGGTCTACCAGTGAAAAAAATTGATTGTTGTTTCAATGGATGTATGTTATATTGGGTGGTGATAGTGATTTAATTAGCTGTAAGTTTTGTGATCATCCTCGATTTAAGAAGGCTTCTCGTGCTGTAGATACGCGACAAAAATTTAAAGTTGCATTTAAAAAAATGTATTTTTATTTATTAATTCCTCGATTACTCATACTATATGCTTCAAATGATATAGCAATGATATGAGGTGGCATTCTAAGTATGAGGTTAAAGAAGGGGTAATGCGGTATCCATTAGATTTACTTGCCTGGAAGTATTTTAATTATATACATCAAGATTTTGTAGCTGAAAGTTGAAATTTGAGATTGGGTTTCTACAGAGATGGATTTCAACTATTTGGGCAATCTGGACAATAGTATTCAACATGACCAGTGATAGTGGCACATTATAACTTGCTTCTGTAGTTGTGTATGAAGGAGCAATATATGTTTTTTTTCAAAAGTGGTTCCAGGGCCAAAAAATCTGAAAGACATGCTGGATGTTTTCTTACAGCCTTTTATAGTAAAGATAAATCATTTGTGGGATCTTTGTGTGAATACATATGATATCTCAAAGAAGCAAAATTTCATTATGTGAGTGGCCCTTATGATGCATATTCAATGTTGTCTGGTTGGAGTACTGTAGGACGATTAGCATGCCCACATTGCATGAAAAATTATGATGCATTTACCCTCAAATTTAGTGGTAAATAGTAATGGTTTGATAATCAGCGTAAGTTTCTACATACGAATCATTAATTTCAAAGAAATAGAACTACATTTCATAAAAATAAAACTGTTATGACAGTTGCACAAGTAGTTTGTTCAGGAGATGATATTATGATAGAGATTTAGAGTTTTGGTTTGAAGAAGGTAACCAAAAAGGATGCTACTGGAATTAATGGACCAATATGCAAAATTTTTGGTTGTAGTAAATGTAGAATATTTTGGGACTTTTCCTATTGGAATTCCTATATAATTCGTCATAACTTAGATATAATGTATATTGAAAAAAAATGTGTTTGAAAATGTTGTCAACACTATCCTTAATGTTGATGGAAAAATAAAAGATACTTTAAAATCAAGACAAGAGCTGAATGATTAATATTGGTGTCCTAAATTTAAACTGAATGAGGCAACAAAAAAAATTCTCTAAAGCTCGCTACACACTTGATAAGAAGGCAAGATAGATATTGTGTGAATGCGTTAAAAATTTAAAATTCCTTGATAGATATGTGTCAAATATGGGTAGATGCACAGATATGAAAAATCTTAAGTTATTTTGAATGAAAAGTCATGATGATCATGTATTTATGTAGATATTAATACCTATTACATTCCATGAATAACATTTCTTAAGTGTTTGAAAGGTCCTTACCAAACTTATTTTGTTTTATAAACAGCTAATTGCAACATCAATCAAAATAGATGACATTGTGATGTCGGAAAATAATATTCCTCTTATTATTTGTAAGCTTGAGCATATATTCCCACCGAGTTTTTTTTGACTCAATGTAGCATTTTTCAGTCCATTTGGCATATGAATCAAGGATATCAGGGTTACAGTTTTAATATAAAATAATAGATAGAAAGGATAGATTGAGAATGTTTTAATATAAAATATTTTGTATTTTATTTTTTTGGGGTACAGTTTTCATGATTTGGAACTATTCATCTTCTCTCTCTTTCTCTCTCTGCATGATTTATCATGATTGTTTCTGCACTACACATACTATAAGACTTCTGATTTGGTTTAATCTATAATGCATAAGTATTTTCTAGTGGATGTAGCTAGTTATACTAAGCGACTAGTGAACCACGTTATTTCTCATTTCTATTTTCATTTTTGTTTCTGCCGTGGTTGGTTTTTGTTGTTCTTTCTTCTTCTATATCTTAAAATCACAACTATAGAACTACAATTGCTCAATAATATAAATGCACGTATATACAAAAGTATATTTGACTATGTATAAATATTCAACAGAAAACTTTTTGTATTAGGATGCTTCAATTCTTTTATACTATATCTATTATTACTGAATTCACCATAGTTTATATAGTTCAATTATTTTTATAATATTATCAATGGAATTATTTGGAACAATAAGCATTAAAACTCAATCTCATTATTTCTCCAACATAGAAAAGCATAGAATGACTTATGTATGAAACATGGAGCAATACTACACAAGCTTATGTATGGGAGTAATACTCAATCCTTATTGAGCACAATGAAGAATAATAATCTTCTTACATCACTCGGAAAAAAAATCAGAAAAAAAGTCAATTTATCAAAAGTAACCTATACATGTGCTATCGCTAGGGAAGATTCCCTTGCAACCCTAGCAAATAGACAGCTTAGCTAGATTGATGACCAAAAAAACTTTAACATAAACTAGGAGCTCCCTAGCCATAACATCAGATTCATTGCCAACAAGATCACCAGAAACCAATACATCATATATCATAAAATCATAGTGCAAGGGAAGAATGGCATTAGGCACCTCTGAAATGTTAGAAATTGCACATTCAATAAAGATCTATTATTCACTGCTTGATAGAGCTGCCTTTAACTCGCATATCTAGAAACCATTATCAAATGTGGCATCCTTGGAGGAATCCATTCAATAATTGAAAAAGAAAACAAGAAGACAATAAAATGAAGCATTCAAATAAGCATCCAAAGCTCGAGGAAAAGCACCATTCTTGCTGCACTAGGGAAAAAAAACTTATCTTTGTTAATTTTTTGCAAAAATATCAGTGGCACAATTGATTTCTTTTCAAATATGAACCATAAAAATTATACAAATAATCAAAAAAAAAATTGAATATTACAAGTCTAGAGCCTAGCATGCAATACCAGAATCTTATAAAAAATAGCTTGCATTAATTGCATACAGCTTGAATATTTTAAAAAATAAACAATCAGAGGCTAGCATGCAGTACCAGAATCATTTAAAAAATAGCTTGCATCTTTTAAAAAACAAACAATCAGAGCCTAGCATGCAAGACCAGAATCTTGATGGTGGCCAACTACATCACCAAAGCAATGCATGTGATCCACTGAACTTCTAGTGATCTACACAAATTGCATTTTCTATTTATAAAAGAAGTTTATAATATTTCAATTCACATTATTATAGCACGTTAAATTGAAATCAAATAGAATTAATAACATGATTAAAAAGATTGATTTGCCATCCCTCCGTGGCAGATGATTGATTCCAATCTCCATGCTTCAAAAGGCAGTTGCAACAAAACAACAAAAACAAAAAGCCAACAAGAAGTGGAAGACATGTTGAGTGGAAAGGAAAAGGCATCACGAAGATGAAGACCAATGTGAGGTAGAAATCCTACGCAAATAAGCTTCTGGATCAGGTTAGGTCATTAGGAGTAACCCTATATTTGAACCATGGCACCAATGACTGACCAAATAGCATTCTGATTTGCTTCTCTGAAATTGAAGACTACCAATGATATAAAGATAAAACACACAATTCATGATAATTCTATGCATAACCTTTTTAAATGAAAGTTTCATGCAATTTAATCACACAAAATACTAATGTACCAAAGAAATACTAGAATCATACCAAAATACCAACACTATATTGTGCCAACTGATGTGGAAACTACCGACATAGATCACTATTTGGTTCAAGATTACAAGAATCACATCATCGCACATTGAATGGCCACACTATGGCCAAAATCTTCATGAAACAGCAAAGCAATGTTATTTTACACATCAATAATAAATTGGAACTATCTTTGTCACTACCAAATATTTATATATATTGTCTATTGTCAGCATCACCGATTAAAGGTTCACAACAATCCACATAGCTTAGCACCACTATTAACATTTATGCTGCATAAATCAGGTGGTTGTGTGATATGAGCTATGTGACAGTGTGCATAGCAGATGCATGTGTGGAAAGGTTGTGGACAATTTTATGCATGTAGTGTGTCATGCTTTTTGAGGCAGTGTGGATAGTGAATGCATGTAGTTTGTTATGGTAGTCTACAAAATAAATATAGTGCTGAAAAATTAACAAAAAATTAATAAAAAATGATTTTGTGTGTGGGTTATATTTTGTCTGATAGATATTTTGGCTGCACCAAATTGTGTGGAAAAGTCCCTAGCTAATGTTTAACAAATATATACCATTTCTAATAACCTAACTTCAACACCCAGCAAAATTTATTAATAGAATTTAATCTATTCAAAAAATTTATTGATAATCCATTGATAATTATTTGTTGGATCTAGTGATTATCAAAATAGTTTAATCTTATCATTTAAAAAATACCATATGGTAACCCATTATTAAATCAGTTGGGAAACTCCAAATTGAAATTTTGATGGTATTATGTCCGTAGTTATTAATGGATTCAATCTATTGTTAAAATTTGATTGGTAAAATATTTTTTTGGTAATAAAAATTAAACACATAATTATATATAGTCATCATACACTATTATACATATAGTTATAAATATAGTTACATATAATTATACATAGTAATATATAGTTATAAATATAGTTTTAAAGAGTTATATAGAGTTATATGTTATTATCCATTAATTTATAAAAATAGAATTGGTAAAACATATAGTTTTATATAGTTTTAAATATATTTATTATGCATATAATTATATATGAAGTTTTTATAGTTGTACATATAATAAAATACAAATATATATAGTTATATGTTATTATACATATAGTATATATAGTTATAAATTGTTATATATAGTTAAACATATAGTTATATATAGATATATTCATACAAGTAGTTATAAGTAGTTATAGATAAATGTATACAAATGTATAAAAAAATATATAGACTAACATATATGTATACATAGTTACAAATATAGTTATATTTAATTATATAAAGTTTTATCTAGTTATACAAATATTTATAAAAAGTTATACAAATATTTATAAAAAGTTATACACATATAATTAAACATATTATCGTATGTTGTTATACATTTAATTATAAATATAGTTACATGTGGTTATACATATAGTTACACATATAGTTATACTTATATTTATACATGTAGGTATATATAATTTTTATATAATTTTAAATATTTATACATATAGTTATGTATAGGTATAGATATAGTTAAATACATTTTTATATACTAATATATAAAAATATATATTAAATATATGTTTAAATTATATATCTAAATATAGTTATGTATAATATTTTTATAGTTATACATATAGTAAAAGATAATTATTTATAGTTATATGTTCTTATACCTCTAGTATATTTAGTTATAAATAGAGTTATATATAATTATATTTAAATATACATATAGTTATAGCATATGCTTGTAGTTTAAGATGAGTTATATATAACATTTTTTAGTTATATATATCAGTAAAATACAATTATATATAGTTATATATTATTATACATATAGTATATTTTGTTAGAAATATAGTTATATAGAATTATACTTATAGTTATAAATTATTATATAGTTAAAAAAATAGGTATATATAGTTATAATTATAGTTATAAAAATAGTTTACATAGTTACAAATATAGTTACATATAGTTATAAAGTGTTTTATATAGTTATACAAATAATAATAAATAGTTATATATATATATATAGTTAAACATATAGTTATATATATGGTGTTATAAATTTTAATTATAATTATAGTTACATGTGTGTTTGTACAAATAGTTATACATTTTTATTAATTTTTTTGTAACTATTTCAGTGACACAATTGGTTTCTTTTCAAATATGAACCATCAAAATTAAACAATCAATCAATACTAAATTGAATATTACAAGTCCATTTATCCAATGGTTACCTAGATTTAGTTCCATTTCAAAAAATATCGATATATTGGATTATTTAGATATATTCTTATACATTTTCATATTTAACATGTATTTTGAATGTTCAATACATATAAGAAATGCTTGTTATATAAGAGTGCAATAATAGACTTTGAACTATATATTATGTCGAGCTTGATAAAATTATTGTGATTTTATTTGTTATCTAATTGAGTTATGGTTTTATTTAATTTGTTTTAACACAAGAATTTTAAAAAAGAAAGCCTATTTTTTTTTTAAAAATAATTTATTAATCCATAAATAACAAAAAAAAATCTACTTCTTATTTTCCTATTGATTTAAATACGACCAATGATGTTTGAATTAGTTTTTTGTAGGATAGAAATTCAAAAAACACATTATGTTTGATTTGTTTCGTGAAAACACTGAAATTATATAGGATTGTTTTTCGCTGATAGAGACTAATATTTTTTATGTTTCAATATATTTAATATAATTTGAAGTGATAGTGAAATTTGATAAAAAATATTTTTTACAAAATAGTTAATTTAGAGAGCACATATTGATGCTGAGGTCTTTTTCATATTTCAAAAAAATATATCAATATCTTCCACCATATGCAATTGCATTTAATTTCATTATCAAATATTGAATGTCAATGTCTATTGTAAATTATGTGAATTATGGTATATTAAGTTAGTTTTCAAACCATTATATTTCAAAAATAACATATAATTTGTGAACCATAAATGAAATACCATTCTAAAGGTTCTAAAAAATATGTTTGAACACATGTTCAAGGATATTGTGGGAGACTTGCAATTGTGTTTAATTTGTTCATAAATTATTGAATGTGATTGTATTCTTTTTTATTATGTGGAATATAATAAATTAAGATATTTTTCATGCCACAACATTTCGACAAAGCTCATGTATTTTATGAATTGAATAGCATATTATTTATCCTGGTTATATACATGACATGTCAACATTTCAAGAATTTTTAAGGAGAAAAAATGAACCTAAAAATAAGAGGGACACTTTCTCTCTAAAAAAACATTATATTATTGATGATAGTATAACTTCCATGCCAATTACATATCAAATTGAACATTGAAATATGATCGAACACTATAATCCAAATGAGAATCAAAAATAAATACTGACTAGAAAGAGTGATAATGTAGGAATAAGGTATTAAAAAAATACATAATCAATATAAAATAAAAAATCCATAGATGACAGGTAGAGAAGAAGCCTACTGAGAAGCATCCAAAGGACTTGTCTACGTCATCAATCGATAAGAAGAAGAAGCGTATGAAAAATATAAACAAACACAATTTATAGTTGGAAGCTGAGAAATAAAAGCCAACCTCAAAGCTTATACTTCTTCACGATGATGGCGGATGAAGATGATGGACAATAATGGTGGATGATGATCATGAAAATGACGACAATGATGATGAATGATGATGGCGGAGAACAATGATGAATGGTGAATTTTCTCTACACCATTACTACAATCGAATGGGTGCTCATGCTCTAGGTTGGGGAGTGCAAACATTGGGTTTTTTAATGTATTTCACCCATAATAGGATATGGGCTTGTGAAAGGTTTGAATATATATCATTATAAATTTTATATCAAATTTTTGATTATGTTTTATAATCTATTTCTAAATTTTATATCAAATTTTATATATTTACCTATTTATGTATTTATGTATTTATGTATTTGTGTATTTATATATTTATGTATTTATATATTTATGTATTTATATATTTATACATTAGATATGTATATATATATATATATATATATATATATATATATATATATATATATATATTCACACACACACATATTCACATAATTACATATATTGACATATTTACATATATTCACATATTCATATATTCATATATATACATATTTACATATTTACATATTTACATATTAACATATTTACATATTTACATATTTACCTATTTACATATTTACATATGTACCTATTTACATATTTATGTATTTACATATTTACGTATTTACATATTTACGTATTTACATATTTACGTATTTACATATTTACGTATTTTCATATTTACGTATTTACATATTTACGTATTTACATATTTACGTATTTACATATTTACGTATTTACATATTTACGTATTTCATATTTACGTATTTACATATTTACGTATTTACATATTTACGTATTTACATATTTACGTATTTACATATTTACGTATTTACATATTTACATATTTACATTTTTTGATATAATTTATAATTTATAAAATTCTAAAAATTATTTAAAGAAGATAATTAAAAAAAGTTATATTTATTATTTTAATAAAAATGGAGTATTAAAAGCTAATAGTAGAAATCATACTCAATTGTTTAATTCTTATAAATTTCAGTAGGGGCAAAAAAAAATTTGATTCAAATTAACTTAGTGTCAATTTGGTAGTAATTTTCAAAAGTGTTTATAGGGCTAAAATAAATATAAGTTTTTTTATGAGCAAAAATTATCCTTTGTAATATTTAAATACCTTTGTTGAAACCCTAAAAAAATAATTGAAGTGTTCTTTTAATAAACACATTGAGATATTTATTTTTAAAATCATCAATTTTTTTTTGATGTAATTAAAACATCTATGTATTAATCTTTAAATATCAATTTATTTTCTTTTAAATTTTATGAAAATATTAAAATTTTATTTTATAATTCAAAATTTTCAAATTTATTAGTAATTATTTTTTTTAAAGATTCCTATAAGCATAAAAATATAGATATATTTACTTTAAATAATATAAATATTTACTTGTTTATTTGTTAATTTAGATATTTTTATAAATTATTTATTTAATCATACAAATATTTATTTTAGCTTTTATTAGTAGTAATTTTTATTTATGTTTATTTATAAAAAAATATCTTAAAAATTATTATAATTATATAATAAATTAATTAATGTTGTTTAATACTAATATTAAAATAACATAATTAAATATATCAGAATAATTTTTTTTATTATTTTTTAAATATTTTATAATCAAAAAAAAGTTATTTTAGTCTTTATTAATATACATTATTATTATTATTTATAGATTTTTATAATTTATTTATTTATAATATCCTATTTTTATAATTTATAAGAAGGATGTGTCTTTCAAGGATCGCTCAACAATAGACCATGACATACCTTTAATATACAAAATTATATAAATATTAAAACAAATAATATATTAAAAAAATTAAATCATTAAAGATTAGTCACAGAAATTATTACCAGCGCAAATAGCTAGGGAAAAATCCCAAGCTAAATGCTTATATTTTGAAAAAATAAACATTTAAGGAATAATTGCTTGCAATTATATATAAAACTTTTAAATTCAGAAAATTAATTTGGGATGAATTTTGTGTCATTCTAATTAATTAGGGAAAATTCATTACTAAATCCATTGCTAAAATTCATGTTTTTCTTTGCGTGAAAATCTATGACAATATTAGTGACAAAAAATTTTAATTCAATGTAAAATTAAAAATATCTTGCTATTTGCTAGCTATTCCCTAGCTACATTGCTTTAGTTAAATAGACATTTTCTTATAGTGGATAGAGAGACAGACATGTCGGCAAGATGTTAGTCAGGGAAATAATCAAGCAGGTATGCAGACAGACAGATAGACAAACAAACAATTAGACTCATAGAATGACAGATAATCATACAAACTAACAAATAGATAGATAGAAATATAGACAGACAGATAAACAGGCTAATGGATAGGCAGATAGACAAATAGATAGATAAATTGAAAGAAAAATTAGATAGATAGATATAGATATATAGATAAATAGAGAGAAAGATTGATAGTCAGAATGATAGATAGATTGATAGACATATTGACAAACAAATTTATAGATCGATTGATATATAGAATGATAGACATTTTGATAGACAAATAGATAGATAGATAGACAGACTAATAGATAGAACGTTAGATATATAGATAGATAGATAGATAAATGTATAGATAGATAGATAGATAGATATGTAGTCAGAAAGATAGATATAGATATATAAATAGTTAGATAGATAGATAGATAGAAAGATAAACATATAGATAGATAGATATATATATATATATATAGACAGATAGATACAGTGATAGATAGACAAATAAATAACAAAATATATAGACATATATATAGATAAATAGACAAGTAGATAGATAGATAGACAATTAAATAAAAAATAGACAGATAGATTGATAGATAGACAACCAGATAGATAGATAGATAGATAGACATATAGATAAAAAGTAGATAGTTAGATAAATATACAGATAGATATATAATAGATAGATAGATAGATAGATAAATAGATAGGTAGTTAGATAGTCAGATAGATTTATAGAAAAAAATTATAGATAGATAGATAGATAGACACGTAGATAAATAGATATAAAGATAAACATATAGATATATAGATAGATAGATAGATATAGAGATAGAAAGACAGATTGATAGAAAGATATATAGACTAAAATATAGACAGCTAGATATACAAGTAGATAGATAGATAGACTGATAGAAAGATAGATAGAGAAACAAATAGATAGATAAATAGACATATAGATAAATATTCAAATAGATTGTAAAATAGATAAATAGATAGTTAAATAGATAGGTAGGTAAATATACAAGCAAGTAGTCAAGTAGGTAGACAATAATGTAGGCATGCAGAGAGATAGATCAACAAACAAACAAATAGACACATATAATGAAAAAAACATACAAATAGACAAACAGACAGACAAATAGACAGATAGATAGAAAGAAAGATTGAAAGACAAATTGATATATAAATAGATAGAAAGAATGATAGATTGATTGATAGACATGTAGATAGACAAATTGATAGAAAAATAGATAGATATTAAATATATAGATAGATAGATAAATAGAGAGAGAGAGAGATAGATAAATAGAAAGATAGATAGATAGATAGATTGATTGATAGAAAGGTTGATAGATAGATTGATAGACATATTGACTAATAGTTTGATAGATATTTTGATAGACATATATAGACAGATAAATAGATATATAGATAGGTAGATAGATAGATAAATTGACAGATATATAAAGAGATAGATAGATAAATAGATAGATAGATATATAAATAGATTATTAGACTAATATATATATAACTAGATAGATAGACTTATAGAAAGATAAATAGATAAAGATATATATAGACAGATAGATAAACAAAAATATAGATAGATAGATAGATATATAAACAAATAGTTGTAAATAGATATCCAAAAAGATAGACAGATAAAAATACACACACACACACACAAAGTTAGATAGATAAATAGACAGATTTATAGATAGTTAGATAGATAGATAGACATATAGATAGACAAATAGATAGATAGATAGATTGATTAAAAAATAGATAGATAGATACATAAATATAGATAGATAGATAGGCAGTTAGATAAAAAAAATAAAAGAAAGATAGATAGATACAAGATAGATAGATAGATAGACGGATGGAGAGACAGACAGAAAGAGTGATAGATGATAGTTAGATAAATAGATAGATAGATAGAAAAAGATAGATAGATCGATTGATAGATAGATCGATAGATAGTTAGAAAAATAGAAAAACAGATTGATAGAAAGATTGATAGATTGATTGAAAAATATATAGATAGACAAATAGATAAAGTGACATATATATTAACAGATAGAAGATATTTAGATAGAAAGACAAATAGAAAGATAGATAGATTGATTGATTTATTGATAGATACATAGATTGAAAGAAAAAGTGATAAATAGATTGATATACATTTTGTTATACAAATTCATAATTAGAAAGATAAATAGATAGATTCATTGATTGATAGATAGACAGACAAACAAATAGATAGATATTTAGATAGATTCATAGAAAGAGAGATAGATCGACAGATTATTAGATAGATATATTAATGGATAAATAAATAGATACATAGACATATAGATAGATAGTTTTATAGAGAAAATATTTAGTCAAATAGATAGGAAGATAAAAAGAGAGATAGATAGATAGATATATATATAGATAGATAGAAAGAGAGATAGATAGAAAGATAGATAGAAAGATAGATAGATAAATAAATATATAAACAGATAGAAAGATAGATATATAGTTAGAAAAATAGATAGATAGATAGATAGATATATAGACATATAGTTAAACAGATAGAAAACATATAAATAGATAATAAATTATTGTATTGATATAGAGAGAGAGATAGATAGATAGATATATAGATAGATAGATATATAGATAAATTGATAGGTAGATATATATATACACAGATAGATAGAAAGATAGACAGAAAGGTATATATTTAGATGGATAAATAGAGAGATATACAGATATATAGATTGATAGATTGATAAACAGTTAGATGGAAAGATAGATAGATAATTAGTTAGACAAATAGATAGACAGATAGTTAGATAAATAGATAGACAGATAGATCGATAGATATATAAATAGATTATTAGACTGATATATAAATAGATAGATAAATAGATAGGTAGATTAATACAGATGTAGATAGATAGATAGATAGACAAATAGATAGAAAAATTGAAAGACAATAGATAGATATATAGATAGATAATAATAAAGATAAATAGGCTGATAAATAGACATATAGATAAACAAATAGATAGGTAGATAGATAGATATACAAAAACAAAGATTTATAGATAGATAGAAAAAATATGCAAATATATCGACTGATAGATAAATAGAGAGATACTCATATTGACATATAGATAGATAGATAGATAGTCAAATAAATAGACAAATAGAAAGAAAGATAGATATACTTATAGTATACTGTCAGATATACCGATAGATAGTTAGATCGATAGATAGACAAGTAGATAGATAGATAGACTAATAGATAAACATATAAAAAATATATATAGATAGATAGATAGATAGAAAGATAGGCACATAGATAGAAAGATATATAGAAATATTGATAGATAGATAGACAAGTAGATACATAGATATATAGATAGACTAATAGATAGACAGTTAGATATATAGATAGATCGACAAGTAGATAAATAGATAGACAGATAGGTAATATATAGACAAAGAGATAGATAGATAGATAGATCGATCAATCAATTGATATCAAATTGATAGTAAAATAGATAGATAAACAGATAGCAGACTAACAGGAAAGTAGTCAAGCATGTAGACAATTTAGTAGGTTGGCAGACAAACCATTGACAAACATACAAATAGACACATAAAATGAAAGACTAAAAATTAAACAAATAGGCAAAAAGATAGAATCACAAATAGACAGATGGATAGACAAGCAAATAGATTTGTAGATAGACAAATAGACAAATAGATAGATAGATAGTTTGATAAATAAATATATAGACAAATTGATAGACATATTGATAGATAGACAAATTAATAAACAAATAGATAGACATATAGATAGATAGACAGTCAGATAGATAGATAATAGATAGATAGATAGCTAGAAAAATAGATAAATATATAGGTAAATAGATAGACAAATTAATAGATATAATGATAGAAAGAATGAAAGATAGATTGATATACATACTAACATATAGATTGATAGATATCTTGATAGATATATTGATAGATAGATTGTTAGACATATTGATAGACAAATAGATAGATAGAGAGATAGATATAGAGATAGATATAGAGATAGATAGATAGATAGAGATATAGAAAGAATGTTAGATAGATAGATATTTAAATAGATTATAAGGTAGATATATATATATATATATATATATATATATATACACACACATAGATTGATTGATTGATTAACAAATAGATAGACATCTAGATAAACAGATAGATAGATAGATAGTATGATAGATAGATAGATAGATAAAGATATATATATATATATATACACACACACACACAAATAAAAGACTAAAAGATTGATATATAGATTTATAGATAGATAGATAAACAGATATAATCAGATATATAACCAAAAAGAAAGACAAACAACTAGAAATATTGATTGATAGATAGATAGATAGACAGATAGACAGATAGGTAGAATGATAGATAGACAAATAGATAGATAGATTGATATATAAACAAATAGATAAATAGATAGATATACATATTTATAGACAAAAAGATAGAAATATTGTTAGAAAGATTAATAAGTAGTTATATAGACAGATCGAAAAGATATTTAGATAAATAAATAGATAGATAGATAAATAGGCAAATAAATAGATAGATAGATAAAAGACAAATAGACAAATAGACAAATAGACAAATATAAGGATAAATACAAGTCTAATAGATAGATAGATAAATAGATATATAAACAGATATATATACAAAAAAATTAGAAATATACATATATATAGAGATAGATAAATAGGAAAATAGATAGATTGATAGATAGATTGACAAATAAATAGAAAGAAAGATAAATAGATATATAAATAACAAGATAGATGGACAGATAGATAGATAGATTGATAGAAAGATTGATTGATATATTGATAGATAGAACAATAGAGTGAGTGATAGAAAGATTGATAGAAATATATAAAGATAGATAAATTAAATGATAGATAGATAAATAGATAAATATACTTATAGATCGACAGTTTATTAGACATTTTGATAGATGGGTAGACAAACAAAGAAATAAACATATAGTTAGATAAATAAATTGATATGAAGATAATTAGACAGATTGATAAATAGATAAATTATTTGATTACCAAACAGATAGATAAGACAATAGATAGTTAGAAAGATAGATAGATAGATAGAAAATAGACAGATAGATAGATTGATACACAATAGGTTGATAGTCAAAATTATAAATAGTTTGATTGAGAGAGAGAGAGATAGATAGATAAATAGATAGATAGATAGAAAAATAAATAGATAGAAAGATAAAATAAATATTGATAGATTGATTGATAGATATTTTGATAGTTAGATTAATAGATAGATTGATAGAAAGCTTGATGATTGACTTATAGTCAGAGATAGATAGATTGAAATATTGACAGATTCATAAATAGATAGATAGATAGATTAATAGAAAGATAGATAGATCAATAGATAGATAGACACAGATAGATAAATAAATAAATAAATTTAATAGAAAGAAAAGATTGGTAAATAGAAAGACACAAATATAGTTAGAGAGATAAATAGAAAGATAGACAGACAGGCAGATAGATAGATAGACAGATAGATATATTGATACATAGATTGATAGACATATAGATATTAAGATACATAGATAGATAGACAAATAGATAGACAGATAGATAGACAAATAGATAGATAGATAGATAAATAGATAGATAGATGGATATATAGATAGACAAATAGATAGACAGATTGTTAGACATATAGATAGATATATAGATCAACAGACTAACAGACATATAGATAGATAGAGAGTATATAGAAATATAGATAAATAGATGGATAGATAATTAGATAGATTGATAGTTAGATAGATAAATAATTAGATAGATGGATAGATAAAAAGATAGATAGACAGACAGACAGATAGATAGACAAATAAATAAAAAAAGTCTGACAAATAGGCAAAATGCACAATTTGATAGATAGACTAACAATTAAACAGACATAATTGTAGATAGATAGATAGATTTATAAATTGATTTATAAATAGATAGATAAATAGATATACACATAGATAGATATATAGATTGAATGATATTTTGATAGATTGATTGATAGACATATTGTTGGACAGATTGATTAATAGATTGAAAAAAAGATATATAGAATGATAGATAGACAGTAAAATATATAGATAAAGAGATAGATACTCTTATAGATAGATATGATAAAATATTGACAGATAGATGGAAAGAAAGAGAGACAAATAGATAGATAGACAAATAAATAAAAAATAGATAGATAGATAAATAGATTGATAGATAGATAAATTTATAGATAATAAGAAATATAGATAGATGATAGATAGATAATTGATTGATAGACATATAGATAGATAGATAGATAGAAAGATAGATATATAGATAGAAAATTAGGAGATAGATAGATTAGATTGATAGACATATAGATAGGTAGATAGACAGATAAATAAATACATAGATAGAAATATAGATAGATAGATAGATAGAGAGATAGATATTAAGATACAAAGAAAGATGGACAAATAGAGTCATATATATAAATAGATTATTATACTGATATTTAGATAGATAGATAGATAGAAAGATAAGTAGATGTATAGAAAGACAAACATATAGACAGATATAAATATATTATAAAATTAATATATATATAAAAATGTATATATAATATACATATAGGTATATAGTTAGATAGACAGATAAATAGACAAATATATATAGAAAAAGAAAGATTGGTAGATAGACATATAGATATACAAATAGATAGACTGATAGATAGATAGATAACCAAATATACAAATAAATAGTCACTTAGTTAGACTAATAGATAAGCAGTAAGATAGATAAAAAGATAAACAGACAAATAGATAAATAGATAGATATAAAGGTAGATAGATATGTAGGTAGGTAGATAGATAAATAGATAGACAAGTAGATATACAGATAGATAGACTAATATATCAATAGATAAATAGATAGATAGATAGAAAAAATAAAAAAAATAGTAAAACAAATAAATAGTTATATATATAGGAAAGGAAACAATTAGGTAGGTAGGTTGATATACACATAGACAAACAAACAAATAGATACATAAAATGACTAAAAAATAAAAAAAGACAAATAGATAGATTGAATGACATATTGACAGAGATATAGAAAAACTGATCGACAAATAGATAGATGGATAGATAGATAGTCAATATATAGACAGACATATAGATAGATAGACAGAAAGATTGATAGATATACAAAAAAATAGAAAGATTAATAGATAAACAAATAGATTGACAAATTGATAGAAAGATTAATAAATAGACTAATAGGCTGATTAATAAATAGATTGATAGATATATTGATAGATAGATAGATTAAAAGATTGATAGATACATAGATAGATAGATTAATTGATTGATAGATAGATTTCTAGATATATATATATATATAAATATATATATATATATTGACAAAAAGATTTAGATATAGAAAGATAAATAGATAGAAAGATATATAGATAGATAGATAGAGAAAAGGTCTTACAGTTAGACAAATAGATAGTCAGATAGACAGATAAATAGATAGATAGACAATTAGATAGATAGATAGGCAAATAGATATACAGATTGATAGATAGATTAATATATAGATTAATCGATAGATGAAAATAGACAAATATATAATTGATAGATAGATAAATAGTCAAATTGATAAAAAGATAGATAGATAAATAGATAGACAAATAGATATACATATAGATAGACAGATAGATAGATAGACATATAGATAGATGGACATATAGATAGATAGAAAGATAGATAGAAAGATAGATAGACAGATAAATAGACAAATAGATAGATAGATAGATACACATATAGGTAGATAGACAGATATATAGACAGATAGAAAGAAAGATAGATTTGCAGAATGATAGAGAAATTAAAAGATAGAAAGATAGACATAAAGAAATATAGACATATAGATTGATAGAAAGATAGAAAAAATATAGACATATAGTTAAACTGATGGACAAAGAGATAGATAGATAGAATGATAGAAAGATATGCAGATAGATAGATAGATATGTAGATAAAATTATAGTTACATATAAATATAATTACATAGATATATAAAAATATAGATAGATAGACTTAAAAATAGATAAATATATATATAGATTCATAATAAATAAATAGATATAAATGTAGATAGATAGATAAGATAGATAGAATTAAAGATAAATAGAGAGATTGTTAGAGAAAATGATAGAGATTTTGATATTTATATTCAAAGATAGATTAAAAGAGATGTAGATAAAAAAGAAAGATAAATAGATAAACAAATAAATAGATAGAAAGATAGACAGATAGATATATAGATAGATAGATAGATCAATTGAGGAATACATATATAGATATATAGATAAAAAGATAGATAGATAAATATATAGATAAATATATACATATATAGATAAATAGATAGATAGACAGATTGATAGAGATATAGACACACAAATATATAGATAGTTAGATAGACAAATATATAGATAGTTAGATAGACAAATATATAGATAGATAGACAAATAGATAAATTTATAGCTAGAATGATTAACTAAATGATAAATAGATAGATCGACTATTAAATAGATATATAGATATATAGATGTATAGATTAATAGACAGATAGATTAATAGATTGATAGATAGACATATAGATAGATAGAGAGATTGACAGAAAGAAATATAGATAGACACATAGATAGAGAGATAGATATATTGATTGATTGAATGATAGATTGATAGATTGATAAATAGATATAAAGATATATAGGTAGATAATTACATAATAGGTAGACAGATTAATAGACAGATAGATAGATAAATAGATAGATAAATAGATAGATAAATAGCTAGATATATAGATAAATAGCTAGATAGACAGATAGAAAGAGAGATAGATAGATATACAGATTGATAGATAGATAGGTAGACAGACAGACAGATAGATAGATAGACAGACATATAGAATGATAGATAAATATACAAATAGATATACAGATAGATAACACTACAAGAAAATATCAATTTAGCTATGAAATTTTAGCTAGGGATCAATCCCTAGTTAAATTGCAAGAGATTAGCTAGGGAATAGCAAGGGATTGATGATTATTTTATGAAAAAATAAATATCAATGGATTAGCGATGTATTAGTGAGGAAAAATTTTTCTAAATTTCCGCTAAAGAAATTCTGTGGATTTAGTGACGGATTATCGATGGAAATTTTTCGTAACTTTCGCTCTAGAAAAGTGAGGATTTTAGCGATAGATTTCGCGATGAAATATTTCTTGTTAATAAAATTTTGATTTAGCGATGGATTCAACGATGGAATTTCCCCTGCTAATAAAATCTTTGATTTAGCGACTTATTTTGCGATGGAATATCTCTTGCTAATAAAATTCTTGATTTAGGGAGGGATTTAGAGATGGATATTCCCTTGCTAATAAAATTCTTTATCTAGGGATAGATTTTCCCTTGCAAATAAAATCCTAGATTTAGCGACAGATTTAGTGATGAAGTTAGCGACAAATGTTCCATTGCTAAAAAAACCCTGGATTTAGCGATGGATTTAGCGACAGATGTTCTATTGCTAATAAAATTCTAGATTTAGCGATGGATTTTCCATTTCTAATAAAATCCTTGATTTAGTGATGGATTTTTCCTTTCTAATAAAATTATTGATTTAGCTACGGCTTTAGTGATAGATTTTGCCTAGTTAATAAAATCCATATTTTATCAACGGATTTAGCGAAAGAATATTCCTAGCTAATAAAATACATATATTAGTGCCAAATTTTGCGATGGAATATTCCGAGAAAAAAAATCATGATAGATTTAGCAACGGAATTTTCCTAGCTAATAAAATTTGTAATTTAGTGATGGATTTAGCGATGAATTTTGCGACGGATTTTCTCAAGCTAATAAAATCAATAATATAGCGATGAATTTTCCCTATCTTATAAAATCCATAATTTAGCTATGGATATAGCGATGGTATTTCCCTAGCCAATATTTAATTATATAATTTTTTTTATTAATTATTTGTTTTAATATTTTATTTAATTTTGTTTATTAAATGTATGTTATTGTTCTATAAATGAGCAATCCTTGAAACACACATTCTCCTAGTAAAATCATAAAAAATGATATTATAAATAATTAATTTAAAATATATAAAAATACAAAAAAATTATATCAATAAGGACTAAAATAACTATTTTTATGATACAAAATTTTTTTAAAAAATTATACAAAAAATTTTTCTAAAATTTTTAATTAAGAAACTAAATAATTTAAATTATAGTAAAATTAAATAATTAATTTAATAAGTATAAATTTTTTTTCAATATTTTAAAAATTAAATAACTTACATTAAAATTTCTAATAATTTAAATGTAAATTAATTCATTGTATGATAAAATAGAAAATATTTTCAAAAAATCTAAATTGACGAATAAACTAGTAAATAATATTATTATTATAAGTATTCAAAAAATCTTATGATTATAGAAAACTTTTAAAGAAATAAATAATACAAATTTTGAAAATCTTGAAATATAATAAAATATAATTTTTTCAATAAAGTAAAAAGAAAATAAAATAATAATTATGAATAAATACATAGATATTTAATCCTACTAAAATTTATAAAAATTAAAAAATTGAGTAATATTTTTACTATTAGCTTTTAACAATAAGTTTTTATTAAAATAATAAATATTACTTTTTTTAATTATTTTCTCTTTAAGTAATTTTTTGAATTTTAAAAATTATTAATGATATCAAATAATATGAAATTTTATGCGTTTAAAATTATTTCATATTATCTTCGTAAAAATTAATATGAATTCTTAAAAATTTATAACCATAAAATATAAATTTTTATATAATTTTTAACATTATGAGTATTTTATAACTTTTAGGCGAGGGCTAGAAGACAATCATCTTTTCATTTATGCCTTATTATATGAAATTTTTTTAATTTTGTACCTATTTTATTTTTTTAAGGCAAAACATATTTTCTTTATTATTTATATATTTATTATTTAATTAATATTATAATAAAAAATTGTAAGGTATTTGTTTTTCATTTTTACCTTGTTACACGCACATTAATTTTGTTGAAAAATTATGATCGTAAATAAAATTAAAGAGTATTTTTGTATTATATATATATATATATATTGTTTATTTAATGTTTTAATAATTAAAAATATAAATATTTTTGTAAAATATACATTGTCTCTCGCGACTTGACGCATCTCTAATAGAACTGAATTCCACCACATTCTAAAATCTATCACTCGATGCTGATTCAACTAAAATTAATTCGAGGTTTAAGTTGTAATTTGTTATTGATTTGAAGGGATGTTTATACATTTATTTTTGATTGATTATCTTGGATTGCTTAATCAAAGAGTAAGTGTTTTTATTCTGTTTTTTTGTTTCGAATTTCTTCTTTATTCATCATGGTATGCTTGGATTTCGTATATAAACTTATTCGTATACATGCTTCATGCATTTGTGATATAATGCATTATCTGTGTGGATTTTGTTGGTGACCGTATACAAAAACAATAAATAAATAGTATATATACTAGGTATGTCGACTTGATATCTACAAAAATAGTATACATCAATATGCATGTGTATTTTATACACAACTAATATATATACTTAAGTATGCCGATGTGATATCTACAAAGAATATTCTAAAATGAGTAATGATTGAATTCAAAAATAAAATAAAATAGATGAAATCGATGGAATACATAAAATCGATAAAATATATAAAATCGATAAAATACATAAAATTGATAAAATACATAAAATCGATAAAATACATAAAATACATAAAATACATAAAATTGATAAAATACATAAAATACATAAAATCGATAAAATACATGAAATACATAAAATCAATTAAATACATAAAATACATAAAATACATAAAATACATAAAATACATAAAATACATAAAATACATAAAATGCATAAAATGCATAAAATACATAAAATACATAAAATACATAAAATACATAAAATACACAAAATCGATAAAATACATAAAATACATAAGATGCATAAAATCGATAAAATACATAAAATACATAAAATGGATCAAATAAATAAAATACATAAAATAGATTAAATACATAAAATACTTAAAGTACATAAAGTACATAAGTACATAAACTACATAAAGTACATAAAGTACATAAAGTACATAAAATTAAATAAAGTACATAAAGTACATAAAATACATAAATACATAAAATACATAAAATACATAAAATACATACAATACATAAAATACATAAAATACATAAAATATATAAAATAAATAAAATAATAGTTTAGCATGTCAAATTAAATTAAACTGATTATACTCAATTAAATCAGTTTGAACTATTCTACCAACTTCAAGAAAACTCAATAATATTCACACATGTAATTGAAAATAATTGAGCAAGAGTTTCTCAATTCACTTTGAAATGTTCTCATGATATGTTTTGTTGTGTGCTAGGAACCCCAATCACTTTTATTTATAGGCAAGATTCGAAGTTTTTTAATTTTTGATACAACATTTAGTATGCCACCACATAGCTTTCACATGTCAAGTCAATCCTTGGTAGGTATACACATCATCATATAACAAACACACTTTCAAGCACTTGGCATTAACGCATGAGAACACATAGTAAGCACACAATCAATACTTATCACTCATGTAAGCCAAGACATTGAAATCATACATACTAATACATGATATTCATGCAAGTAAGCGTGCGATTAGCTTGTAAGTCAACATATGATATAAAAATAATTATTCTTATTAATTTTTTCATAGACTTTATTGTCATTTTACTACATGATTCATTTATATTCTTATGGTTGCACTTATCTTTAACAAAGATTATCATGGTGTGTGTGTGTGTGTGTGTATAAAGATTTATATTTACCATGTATCTAACATTTTGTAAATTAAATTTATCTCAGAATTATCTCAAACATAATAACTTTATATTTATGTTTCTTGAAATAAAATACTTATATTTCTAATAATTTCAATATTCCTTAAATAGATCTCTCGTAGTGTGTGATTCCTTATTATCTTTCTTGTGTTAGTGATGAGTGGACTTGTTGAATCAAGTTTAATAATATTAAAATAATGATTTCATACTGATATAATAAGATCAACATATAGCAATGTGTCATGGACACTTAAGTTAAGATAGTAAAAAATATATGAACCAAACTTTTGTGTACATAATTACTATCAAGAATCATATTTTTAAAAACAAATAGCATGGTAATAATAATCTGAACCAACAACATGGTAGACTAATTGGCAAAAGATGATGAATACTCTAACAATGAAAATATGAGTCCGATCCTCGTAGATGTTGGATACATTTACCATGGAGCAATCATTTATCATGTTATTCAGATGTTGGGGCGTGATTTTTACCTATTTTAATCATGAAGCCTCATAGCTTATATACGAGCCAAAAAATAATTTTGGGTTGAGTTTGGGAGAAGGGTAGGTAGATAAAAAAGTATAATATTTTAAATAAATAACATTTTTGATTTAGATAGAGGATATAAAACTATTAAAAATATTTAGAAATTTTTAATGTTTATAATTCCCACAATGTCATCCAATGCAATAGATTTTTTTCTACCAAAAAATGTTTTATTAACTTCAATTTATGATTTTTAATAACAATATAGCTTATTATTACTCTAACAATTCAACTTCTAGCAAATTTATATTAAATATAATTTATGCCATTAACAGCTGTGGATTATGAAGAGTTTGGGTATCTCTATAACGTTGATGAATTTCATGCCATACAAGAGTATTCTTCCTACGATAACATTCATTAGGACACACATTATCCTGCCGTGTTAATAATACCATCTTTTAACACACTATAATTTTTCTGTGCTGCAATATGTTTATTTTAAACAATTTAAAAAACTAATAAATATGAGTAGTAATTGTTAGTTGAACATTGTAGTTATTAGTTGAGTACGATAATTATTAGTTTTAACCTACAAGCTTGAATCTAAGTTTCAAATTTCACAAAATTTGTGGAAGATATATCTTGTAATAAATAATAATAAAGAATATAAGAAAATATGAGAAGTATAATGAAAATGTATGTATCTTAATGAAACATTAATTTATAGTACTAGAGAATATATGTGAGCACTCTTTTATGTGAGTACTCTTTTATAGTTTAATATGATATAAAAATATTTACTAATTAATTTTTAGTCCATAACATATATTATTAAATATTATTTCATATCTTAATATAATAAATATAAATTATTATAATTTCAAGAACATCAATACAATATATTAAAAAAAATAGTAACATATCATAAAAATACAGCAAAATGAATTATAAAGAATATTAATAAGTTGTAAATAAAAATAAAAATTTCAAAACTATTGAGAATTATATTGTATTTTTATATTTCTTTATCTTGAGATAATAGGATGAGATGATTTATATAGATTAATAGTATTTATAGTTTATTTTTGTATTTATATGTGAATTTTTTTTATTTAATAAATGATAATATCATTTTATAATTTTTATTCATTATATTATATGTATTACTATAAAAGTTTTATACATAACTATATTTAAATATATAATTTACAACTTATATTTAATATACATTTGTATATATTAGTATTCATAAATGTATTTTACTATATTTATACCTATAGATAACTATAGGTATAGATATATAAAATTATATAAATAAATATATATACCTACATGTATAAATATAATTTTAACTATATGTGTAACTATATGTATAACCACATGTACCTATATTTAATATTACATGTATAACAACATACAACATTATGTTTAATTATATATGTATAACTATATATAAATATTTTTAAAACTAAATAAAACTTTACATAATTAAATATAACTATATTTTTTAACTATTTATACATATAAGTATACATATATGCAAATCTATATACTTGTTTATAACTTTTTATATATTTATGTATAACTAAATATAACTACTCATATTAATATATATATATATATATATATATATATATATATATATATATATATATATATATATATATAACTAAATGTTTAACGATATATAATTTTTTATAACTATATATATTATATGTATAATAACAAATAACTATACATAATTTTATATTATTAATGTATAACCTATATTTAAATATATAATTAACAACATAATTTAATATAAATTTTTATATATTAGTATCAAAATGTATTTTAGTATATCCATACTTATACATAACTATATGTATAAATATATGGAATTATTTGAACAAATATATATACATACATGTATAAATATAAGTTTAACTATACGTGTAACTATATGCATAATCACATGTACATATATTTATAATTACATGTATAATAACATATAACATCATATTTAATTATATGTGTATAACTATATATAAATATTAGTAAAACTAAATAAAACTTTATATAATTAAATATAACTATATTTTTAACTATATATACATATATGTATACATATATGTAAATCTATATATTAGTTTATAACATTGTATATATTTATGTATAACTAAATTTAACTACTCGTATGAATATATATATACATATAACTAAATTTTTAATGATATATAATTTTTTATATCTATATATATTATATGTATACTAAAATATAACTATAAATAATTCTATCTTACTATATATATAAAAATAAAAACCTTATACATAACTATATTTAAATATATAATTAACAATATTTATTTAATATACATTTTTATATATTAGTATGATTAATATATTTTAGTATATCCATACCTATACATAACTATATGTATAAATATATGAAATTATATGAAAAAAAAATATATACATACATGTATAAATATAAGTTTAACTATACGTGTAACTATATGTATAACTACATGTAACAATATTTATAATTATATGTATAAAAACATACAACACAATGCTTAACTATATGTGTATAACTATATATATATATATAACTATATAAACTTTATATAAATAAATAAAACTTTATTTTTAATTATGTTTACATATATGTATACATATATGTAAATCTATATAATTGTTTATAATTTTGTATACATTTATTTATATTTACTTATAACTACTTGTATGCATATATCTATATATATTTATATGTTTAACTATATGTAACTATTTATAACTACATTTACTATTTGTATCCTAACATATAATTATATATGGAATAATATTAATTTGTTGAACTAATTTGAAATTAAATGGAAAAAGATATAATATCAACAATATGTAAGCACATTTCATGAGAGTGTCCGTTGATCATGCTCATAAATGGTATAATACAAATAATGGTCATACTCTTACCTAATCCTAGCCCTTGGGCCTCAGGCTCAAATATGAACATATGTATGATAAATGATGTAATATTTGATAGGTTTATATAGATAAAATTTTATTTTCTTTTATATAATTTTTCATTCTAACACTGCACTCTTTATGTGTATCTTTCTCTCTCCCTCTCTAATTCTTCCTATCACTCTGTTCCTCTTTTTCTTTATATGTCACACACACTCTCTTGTTATTTTCTTTCTAACTCTCCTTTCTTGCTTGTTCTCTCTCCCTCTCTTCCCTCTTTCTCTCTCTCCCCCTCTCTCCCTCTTTCTCTCTCTCCCCCTCTCTCCCTCTCTCCCCCTCTTTCTCTCTCTCCCCCTCTCTCCCCCTCTCTCCCTCTTTCTCTCTCCCCCTCTCTCCCTCTTTCTCTCTCCCCCTCTCTCTCTCCCTTTCTCTCCCTCTCTCTTCCTCTCTCTCTCTCTCTCTCTCTCTCTCTCTCTCTCCCTCTCTCCCTTTAACCATTTCTCTCCCCCTCTCTCTCCCTCTTTCTCTCTCCCCCTCTCTCCCTTTCTCTCCCTCTCTCTTCCTCTCTCTCTCTTTCCCTCTCTCTCCCTCTTTCTCTCTCCCCCCTCTCTCCCTTTCTCTCCCTCTCTCTTCCTCTCTCTCTCTTTCCCTCTCTCTCCCTTTAACCATTTCTCTCCCCCTCTCTCTCCCTCTTTCTCTCTTTCCTTCACTCTCTTTCTCCCCCATCTCCTCATTTCTCTGCCCCTCTCTCTCTCCCCATCTTATCTCTTTCTCTCTCTCTCCCTCTCATCCTTCAAACATTAAATAACTTTTTTTGCTTTCATTTCATGTGCATTATCGCACTTTGCACCCTTTATCTACTATAACTGTGATATCTATTAATCTTTATCGTGCTAAATTTACTTTATCTATTTATGTAGATTCTACAAATGCATTGCCTCGATATTTACAATATTTAATTTTTAAATATTCATCTGTAATTAATTTTATTTAATTATTTGTATATTTTGAAGTAATAAAATGTTTTATTCAAAATAATGTTTGGACATTATTTTTTGTAAATGAAATAGGGCAAAATGAGCTCAGATCATCAGTGGATGTACAAAAAGGTTATTAATGGATTTTTGAATAAAGATTTTTTGATTGGGCTTGAAACTTTCATCAATTTTGCATGTAGTCAAATGAGGTTGATGGATGGAGAAAAAATTAAGTGCCCTTGTAATCATCACAAGTGTCAGAATATTTTTTTTCGTGATGCAAACACTATAAGATATCATTTGGCTAAATATGGCTTTGTGCTAAATTATTTTGTTTGGATTTATCATGGAGAAAGTACAATGACTCTGAATATTGAACAAAATGAGAGTATTGAATTGTTTTCTTATGGTGAAAAATCATCAAACACATACCATCGAATGATCACGGAAGTAGCTAGTGCTGACTTTAGTATGGATTACATGGATGAACCACCTAATCCTAATGCTCAGAAATTTTATGAAATGTTTAAAGCTGCAGATAAAGAGTTATGGCATGGTTGTAAAACACATTCGTAATTGTCATTTGTGGCTCGACTAATGAGCATTAAGTCAGAAAATCATATGTCTGAAAAATTATTTGATCAGATGAGAGAACTGATGAAAAAGATTGTTCCGAATAATAATTTGATCACTAACAACTTTTACAACACTAAGAAGTTACTACGAGGAATGGGTCTACTAGTGAAAAAAATTGATTGTTGCTTAAATGAATGCATGTTATATTGGGGCAGTGATTGTGATTTAATTAGCTGTAAGTTTTGTGATCATCCTCGATTTCGGAAGACACCTCGTGGTGTAGATAAGCGACAAAAATTAAAGGTTAACTTATAGAAGATGTATTATTTTTTATTAATTCCTCAATTACAGAGACTATATGCATCAAATGCTACAACAAATGATTAGAGGTGGCAATCTAAGTAGGATGTTGAAGAAGGGGTAATATGTCATCCATTAGATTCACTTGCTTGGAAGCATTTTAATTATATACATCAAGATTTTGTAGTAGAAAGTTGAAATTTGAGATTGGGGCTCTGCACTAATGGAATTCAGCCATTTGGGCAATTTGGAAAATACTATTCAACATGGCCAGTGATAGTGACACATTATAACTTGCCTCCGTGGTTTTGTATGAAGAAACAATATATGTTTTTGTCAATATTTGTTTTAGGGCCAAAAAATCCAAAAGACATGCTGGATGTTTTCTTATAGCCTCTTATTGTAGAGTTAAATTATTTATGAGATGTTGACGTGAATACATAGGATATCTCAAAGAAGCAAAATTTCATTATGCGGGCAGCCCATATGTGGACGGTAAGTGACTTTTCTGTATATTCAATGTTGTCTGGCTGGAGTGCTGCAGGGTGATTCGCATGCCCATATTGCATGGAAAATTCTGATGCATTTACCCTCAAATTTAGTGGTAAACAGTCATGGTTTGATAACCATCATTAGTTTCTACATATGAATCATTCATTACGAAGAAATAAAACTGCATTTTGAAAAAAAAATCTATGATGACATTTGCACCAGTAGTTCATTTAGGAGATGATATTATGATAGAGATTCATAGTTTGAGTTTGAAGAAGGTAACTAAAAAGGAAGCTACTGGAAGTAATGGACAAATAAGCAAATTATGATAAAGATTCAAGAGATGATATTTGGGACTTGCCCTATTGGAAGTCCAATTTAATTCATCATAACTTAGATGTAATGCTTATTGAAAAAAATATTTTGACAATGTTTTCAACACTATCCATAATGTAGACGGAAAAACAAAAGACACTTTAAAATCAACACAAGAGCTGATTGATTACTATTGGCATCTTGAATTGAAACTGAATAAGGAAACATGAAAATTTCTAAAAGCTTGCTACACACTAGATAAGAAGGCAAGATAGATATGGTGTGAATGGGTTAAAAATTTGAAATTTCTTGATGGATATGTGTCAAATATGGGTAGATGCGTGGATATGAAGAATCATAAGTTTTTTGGAATGAAAAGTCATGACTGTCATGTATTTATACAAAGATTAATACCAATTGTATTCTGTGAATTACTTCCACTAAGTGTTTGGAAGGTCCTTACAGAAATTTGTTTTTCAAATAGCTAACAAAAACCACAATCAAAATAGATGACATGGTGAGGCTGGAGAATGACATTCCACTTATTTTTTGTAAGCTTGAACGGATATTCCCACAAAGATTTTTTTAGTCGATGGAGCATTTGCCTGTCCATTAGGCATATGAAGATAGATAGAATCATTGATTGATAGATAGATTTTTAAATAAATTTATAGACAGACAGATAGATATAAACATAGATAAACAGATAGATATACAAATATATAGATAGATTGATAGATATATATATAGATATATAGATAGATAGAATGATAAATAGATACATAGATTAAAAGACAGATTAATAGATTGATAGATATACAGATACATAGAGATATAGATAGACATATAGATATATAGATAGATAGATAGCGTGATAGACAAAAAGATAAATAGATAAATTAATTTATATATAGATATATAGATAGATAGATAGAGAGATAGATAGATAGATAGATAGATGAATCATTGATTGATAGACAGATAGATTTATAGACAGATTGATAGATGGATAGATATAAAGATAGATGAACAGTCAGATAGACAAATATATAGATAGATTTAGAGATAGAATCATAGATAGATATATAGATAGATAGAAAGATAGATATACAGATAGAAATATAAATAGATACATATTTTTGATTGATAGATTAATCGACATATAGATATACAGATTGTTAGATAGATAAATAGATCGATATACAGATAGATAAACAGAATGATAGACAAATAGATAGAGAGATAGATAGATATATTGATAGACATAATGATAGATAGAATAATATACAGATAGATTGATAGATAGATTGACAGATAGATAGATTTATAGATAGATAGATATATAGATAGATAGATATATAGATATATAGATATATAGATATATAGATAGATAGATATATAGATAGATAGATATATAGATAGATAGATATATAGATAGATAGAGAGATAGAGATATAGAAAGATAGATAGAATGATAGTTAGATAGGTAGATAGATATATAGACAGATAGAGAGATAGAGAAATAGATAAATCAATAGATAGATAGGCATATAGATAGCTATATATATAGATAAATAAATATACAGATAGATAGATTAATAAATAGTTAGATAGATATATAAACAGATAGATAAATAGATAGATACACAAGTAGATAGACAGATAGATAAATAAACAAAAAGACAGATTGATAAAGATAGAAAGATAAACAAATAGATATATAGATAGATTTATAGAAAGAAAGAAAGAAAAATAGATAGATAGATAGAAAGCAATAAAGTAAGAATAATTAATTCAAAGATTGATTGATAGAAGATTGATAGATAAATAGATAAATAGATAAACATATAGATAGATAGATAGATAGTCAGATAGATAAATAGATAAATATATAGATAATGATATAGAAATGCAAATAGAAGCATAGATTTATAAATAGATTGGTAGAAAGATAGATAGACAAATAGATAAATAGATAGATAGATATATATATATATATATATAGACACATAGATAGAATGACAAACAGAATGATAGACAGACAGATATATATATATATATATAGATAGACATATAGATAGAAGATAGATAAATAGACAAATTGATAGAAACATAGATAGATAGACAAATATACTTATAGATAGATAGAGGGATAGATAGATACATAGATAGATAGGTATACAGATTGATGGACAGATAGATAGACCGATAGATTGATAGAAAGATAAACAGATAGATAGATATATAGATAGACAGATACATTGATAGATAAATAAACAGATTTATCGACAAATATATTATTATATAAATAGATAGACAGATAGATAGATAGACATGCAGACAAATAAGAAAGATAGACAAATTTATCGATGGATTATAGACATATTGAAAGAAGGAAAGAAAGAAAGAAAAATAGATAGATAGATAGAATGGTTTAATGATAGATAGATTGATAGACAGATTGATAGAAAAATTGATAGATGAGTTCATAGATATATTGATCTAAATATTGATAGACAGATAGATATGCATATTTATAAATAAATAGATAGATAGGTAGATTGATAAACATCTCGATAGACAAATAGATCGATAGATTATATGACAAAAAGAAAGAAAGAAAGATGGAGATAGATATATAGATATACAAACAGATAGATAAATAGACAAATTAGAGAGGCAAATAGATAGTCAAACATATAGACAAACAAATAGATGAACAAATAGATAGATAGACAAATAGACAAATAAATAGACACACAAATAGATAGATAGATAGGTAACAGGCTGAAAGATAGATAGATAGATAGACAGATAGATAGAGAGATATATAGATAGTTTGATAGACAAATTTATAGATTGATTGATAGAAAGATTAATAGATAAATTGATAGAAAGAAAGAAAGCTAGAAAGATAGATAGACAGCTAGATAGATAAATAGATAGACAATTAGATAGTCAAATATATAGACAAATAGTTAGACAGATAGATTAGCAGATTATTAGACAATTATATAGATAGATAGATAGATATACAAATAGATAGACAAATACATAGATAGGTAGATATACAAATTGAAAGACAATTTGAAAGATAGATAGATAAATAGAAAGATAGATAGATAGATAGAGAAATAGTTATATATTTAGAAAGATAGAAAGAAACATAGATAGGTAGACAGAAGGATTGACAAATAGATATACTTATATATAGACAAATAGATAAATAGTTAAATAGATAGATAGAGAGAGATTATCATATAGATAGATAGAAAGATTAACAGATTAATAGACAAATAGAAAAAATATACATAGTCATATTGATTGATACAAAGCAAAAAAGATAGATAGATAGATAGACAAATAGATAGCTATAAAAATTTACATATTGATAGACAGATAGATAGATACATAGATATATAGATAGTTAGATGTATATATTCAAAGATAGATACATATATAATAGATAGATAGATACATAGAAAGATTGACAGATAGATAAAAAATAGATATACAGATAGATATAAAAATTGACAGATAGATAAAAAAATAGATATACAAATAGATATATATATATATATATATAGATAGACACATAGATAAATAGATAGATAGATAGATATATAGATAGATAGATAGATAGATAGACAAATAGATAGACACATGCATAGATAAATATATAGACTAATAGATAGATAAATATATAGACTAATAGATAGATAAAGATATAGACAAATAGATAAAGAGATATATAGATAAATAGATCGATAGACAAAAAGATTGATTGAGAGATAGACACATAGATTATAGATTGATAGTTACATATATAGTTAGATAGATAAATAGATAGATCGACATATAGATAGATAGTTAGATTGATAGATAGATAAATAGATAAACATTTATATAGAAGATAGATAGATAGATAGATTGATAGACACTTAGACAGACAAATTTATAGATTGAAATATAGAAAGATATATAGATAGTTAGATATATATATATAGATAAATAAATAAATAAATAAATAAATAAATAAATAAATAAATATATATATATATATATAGACAGATAGACAAATTGACAGTTAGAGACATTTAAAAAATAGACAAATAGATTGATAGAAAGATATATAGATTGATGGATATATAGACATAAATAGATAGTTAGTCTGTTAGTTAGTCAAGGAGGCTAACAGTCATGCATGTAGGCAGACATAGAAACAAATAAACACAGACAAACAAACATACAGATAGACAGACATACATACAACCATATTGACAGACAGACAAAGATAAAAATAGACACAGAAATAGAGAAATACACTTCAGATAGGTATATATATATATATATATATATATATATATATATAGTTTGATAATTATATTAATAGATAGATATATTGATAGATGGATATATAAACAGATTTATAGACATATTGATAGTTAGATAGACTGATTATTAGTCAGATAAATAGACTAATATATTGATACATAGATACATAGACAGACAGACAGATAGATATATAAATAGAGAGAGATAGATAGATAGATAGACAAATAAAAAAATAAATAGATAGATAAATAGATTGATAGACATATTGATAGAGTGATAGATAGACATATAGCTAGTTAAATTGATAGTAATAATGATAGACAAAATTATAGACAGATTGATAGATACATTGATAGATAGATTAAAAGAGAGATTGATAGACATATATATAGATAGATAGATAGATATATGTATAGATAGATAGATAAACATATAGATAGATTGATAGGCAGAGAGATTGATAAATAGAAAGACTTAAAGATAGATAGATATATAGATAAATAGATAAACAAATAAATAAAAGATAGATATATAGATAAATAGATAAACAAATAAATAAAAGATAGATATATAGATAGATATAAAGATAGATAGTTAGATATATAGATAGATAGATAGACATATAGATTGATTAAAAAATAGACGGATAGACAGGCAAAAAGATTGAAAAACATTCAAATAGATAACTAGTTTGACAAAAGGTAGACATACTATTAGATATATAGGCATACAATCTATAGATATATAGGTAGAGATGTAGATAGTTAGGTAAGCAGGTAGACACACAGAAAAATAGACAAATAGATAGACAAACATACATAAAGAGAGACAAACAAAAAAATAGACAGGCAGGTAGATATACAAATAATTAAAAGATAGAAAGATATATAAATAGATAGATAGATTGCTTGATAGACAAATAAATAGACAGAAAGATAGATAGGTAGATATTTAGATCGAATGATTCATTAATATATAGATAGATTGATTAATTGATAGATTGATAGATAGATAGACATATCAATAGATAGATAGATAGATATATATATATATATATAGATTGATAGATATATAGATAGATAGATTGATTGATTGATAAAAATAAGATAGATAGATAGATAGATTGATACATTAATAGATAAATAGTCAGAAAGATAGAAACATAGATAGATAGATAGATAGACATAAAGATAGATAGATAGATAGAGAAATAGATAGATAGATAGACACCAGCACTTATAGACAGACAGAAATAAAAATAAACAAATAGATTGATAGATTGACAAATAGAATGATAGACATACATATAGTTAGAAAGATAGCCAGTCAGTCAGTAAGGTAGGTAGGTAGGTACATAGATAGTAAGGTAAGTAGACACATAGACTAGTAGTTAGAGAGACAAGCAAACAGACAAATAGACATGCAAATAAATAGGCAGACAAATAAACACATATAGAGACTATAGATTGGTAGATATATATATATATAGTTTGATAAATAGATTAATAGACACATTGATAGATAGATAGATATATAGACATTGATGGAAAAATATATAAATAGATATATAGATAGATAGATCGACAAAAAGATATATAGATACATATACTAATATATAAAAAGATAGACAGATAGATAGATAGACAAATAAATAGATAGATAAATCATAAGATAGATAAATAGAGAATTAAAAAGATAAATATATAGATATAGATATATATATATATATATATATATAGACATATAGATGAATAAATAGATAAAAAGATAGCTAGATAATTTTATATAAAGAATAATAGACAGGATGATGGAAAGATTCTTAGAAAAATTAATAGATAGATTGATAGACAAATAGATAGAAAGATAGATATATAAATAAATAGATATATACATAGATAGCTTGATAGATAGATAGATAGACAGATAAATGAACAAATAGATTGGTAGAAAGATAGATAGACATAGAGATATACATATAGATATATAGATAGATAGATAGACAAAAAGATTAACAAATAGGTAGAATGATAGATAGATAGAGAGATAGATTGATAAATATATTGATAGATAGATAGATATATATATATATATATATATATATATATATAAATAGAATGATTAATTTATAGTCAAATAGAAAGAGAGATAGATAGATATATCGATAGACAGACAAACACACATTTAGATAGATAGATATTCATATAGATAGATTTATTGATTAATAGACATATAGATAAACAAATAGATAGATATAGATATATATATATATAGATAGACAGATAGATAGACATATAGATAGATAGATATATAGACATATAGATAGATAAATAAATAGACAAATAGATAATCAGATAGAAAGATAGACAAATAAATAGATAAATAGCTAGACAGAAAGAAAGAAAGATAGATAGATAGACATGTAGATATACAAATAGATAGACAAATAGATAGATAGATAGACAAATAGATAGATAGATATACATATAGATAGATAGATAGACAAATAGATTGATGGATAGAATGACTAATAGATAGACATATATATAGATAGATAGATAGACAAATAGAAAGAAAATAGATAGATAAATAGCTAGATATTTAGAAAGGTAGATAAACTAATAGACAGATAGACAGATAGATAGTTAGATAGATAATCAGATTGAAAAACATAAAAATAGATAGATAGATAGGTATACATACATATAGATAGATAGGCATACAATCAGTTAGTCTTTTAGTAAGGCAAGTAAATAGTAGGTAGGAATCCAGATATACAGACAAATAAACAAATACACTAACAAATAGACAAAAAGATAGATAAAAAAATAGATAGATAGATATGCAATTAAATAGATAGACAGACAAATATAAAGAGAGATTACAGATCGGTAGATATATAGATTGTTTGATAAATAGATTAATATATAGATTCATAGATTGATAGACAAATAGAAAGACAAATAGATCGATAGATAAAACGATAGATAAATAAATAGCTAGATAAATTTATAGAAAGAATGATATACAAATTGATAGAAAGATAGATAGACATATAGATAGATAGATAGATGGACAAATAGATAGAAATATAGATAGATAGAAGGATAGACAGACAGACAGGTAGATAGACAAATAGATAAAAAGATATAAAGATAAATAGATAGATAAATAGATTAATAGATTGATAGACAGATTGATAGACAGATAGATAGACAGGTAGATAGATAGATAGAATAATTGATTAATAGATAGATTGATTGATTGATTGAGAGAAAGACATATTGATAGACATATATATAGATAGATATACAGACAAACATATTGATAGACAAATAGATAGACATATATATAAATATATAGATAGATAGATAGATTTATAAATGATAGATATATAGATAGATAGATAGATTGATAGTTAGATAGATAGATAAACAGATAGATTAATAGATAGATAACCTGATAGATTGATAGATAGATACACACACACACACATAGATAGATAGACAACTATAAAAATAGATAGACAGTCATATAGATAGATATATAGATATACAGATAGATAGACAAATAGATTGATAGACATACACATAGATAGAAAGTTAACCAGTTAGTCAGTTAGTTAGGTAGGTAGATAGTCAGGTAGACATACACACAAACAAATAGATAGATAGATAGGTAAACAGATAGATAGACAAAGAGATAGACAAATAAACTGATAGACATACAAATAAATAGGAAGACAAACACACACATAAAGATACTATAGATAAGTACATATATAGACAATTTGATAAATAGATAAATAGATGGATAGATAGATAGACTTATTGATAAATAGTTATATACATAGATATAAATATAGATAGATATATAAATAGATAAATAAATAGATAAATAGATAGATAGAGAGATATATAGACATATAGATAGACAACTCGATAGAAAGATAACTAGATAGAAAGATATCTAGATAGATTGATAGACAGAATAATAAAGAAATTGATAATCAGATTAGTAGATACATAGATAGAAAGACAGACAGATAAATAGATAGATATATAGATATATTTTTATATAGACAGATAGATAGATACATAGATAGATTGATAGACATATAGATAAACAAATAGATGGACAAATAAATAGACATGTAGCTACATAGACAGTTAGACAGACAAACACACAGATTGATAGATAGATAAAAATATTATCAAATAGGTAGATTGATAGATAGATAGATATAGAGACATATAGATAGAAAGATAGACAGAAAGATAGACAAATAAAATGATTGATTGAATGTTAGATAGATAGACATATTGATAGACATACATATAGCTAAATAAATAAATAGGTAGATAGATAGGTAGATAGAAATATTGATAGATAGAGAGATAGAAAGATAAATATATAGATAGATAGATATATATATATATATATATATAGATAGATAGATTGATTAACATATAGATAGCCAGATAGATTGATAAATATATAGACATATATATAGATTAATAGATATACAAATAGAAAGTCAGATAGAAAGATAGACTATTAAATAGCTAGATAGCTCGACAGATAGAGAGATAGAGAGAGAGATATATAGATAGATAGACATATAGATAAATAAATAGACAGATAGATATATAGATAGATAGATTGATTGATTGATTGAATGATTGAAAGACTGATAGATAGACAATTATATAGATAGATAGATAGACAAATAGATAGAAGATAGATTGATAGATAGATTGATAGTTAGTTAGTTAGATAGATAAATAGAATGATTGATTGACAAATAGATAAATAGATAGATAGAAAAATAGATAGATAGACAAACATATAGATTGAAAAACATATAAATTGATACATAGATAGGCAAATAGTTAGGCATACATATAGATAGACAGACATATAATCTGTCAGTTAGTCAGGTAGGTAGATAGTCAGGCAGGCAGGCATACACAGACAAATAAGCAAATAGACAGACAAACACACATGAAGAAAGATAGATTAAAAAATAGACAGATAGTTAGACAAATAAATACATTGTTAGACAAACATATAGACAAACTATTGATAGGCAGATATATAAATAGTTTCATAAATATATTAATAGACAGGTTCATAGATTGATAGATAAACAAATAGAAAGACAAATAGATCAATAGATTGATAGACATATTGATAAACAGATAGATAGAAATTGCTAAATATATTGTGAAAAAAATGTTAGTCAGAATAATAGATAGATAGATAGACATATATAAAGATAAATAGATGGACAAATAGATAAAGAGATAGATAGATTGATAGGCAGACGGACTGACAGGCAAGTAGATAGACAAATAGATAGAAAGATAGATTGATTGACAGATTTATAAATAGATAGATAGATACGTAAATAGATAGAATGATTGGTTTATAGACAGATAGATAGACAGATAAATATATAGATAGATAGATTGATTGATTGACATATCGATAGATAAAAAAATTAATAGATAGATAGACAGATAGACAGATAGATAGAAAAATAGATTGACAGACAGATAGATATATTAGATAGATATAAAGACACTCCAAGAAAAAGCCCAAATAGCTAGAGAAATTTTACTAGCTTTATGGAGGTTTTCCGTTGCTAAAAAGGAATAATGACTGAAATTATCCAAAGCTAAAGTGCTCATCGCATAATATTAATCAGAATATAATTCCTTAGAATTTTTTTTACCACATAAATTCCCTTGCTAATTATTTTTTTTCCTTGCTAATTTTGATCTTAATTAAGATTAGTAATTAATATTTTTCTACTAGATACTTACATATAATTCCCTAGCAAATTAGCGAGGAAATATTCTCTTGCTATTTTCATTCCAAAGCTATTTTTATAATTTTGTTACAAAAAATTTGATTACATATTTTAAAATTTTTATATTATATTGAATAAAAACATATACTCTAAACAATTTTTTATAATTAACAAAAAGCAAAAGAATTTTAAAAATTATTTTGATATAATTGTTACATAGTTAAAGCAAAAACATAACATAAGTATATAATCATTTAAAATAAAATCATCATCCTCATCATTAGCTGATGCATTTGTGCTAGCCTCTCCTGTGTTATTTCTCTGTTGGAACTCTATGTGTTATCTGTCTCATCAAGGCCGCTAACTATGACTCCATATATTACTGCTGCTTTTGTAATAAATATGGTACTTCTCAATAAATTTATTTTGAACTTCTTCTACAACATAATTATCAACACTGATATCACGAATCAAAGCCACAATATTAAAACTAATGAAGGCAACTCTAAACACAAAAGAAAACATAACATATGTGAAGGATAATATTACTTAATTTCTAAATGCACTGTTTGACCAAATCTAGTAGCTAAAGCACCTACAACAAGTTTATCTCCCAATTTTACGCACTTTATCGATATCTTTTCATTCTTTTTAGGGGCCGCATATATGAAATAGTACTTATCATCGAACATGTTCCAGTCCCATGTCTGAGTCCAACACCATGTTTTTCCCTTCAGTATTAAGGATCAAGACACTCATTGGAGCCTCCAAGTGTCTGAATCCAACCCCATTAGCTAACTCATTTCATTATTCTGAGACACCACACTTATGTGTCCCATGTTTCCCAAACGAAGACGAATATTTCTTCAGCATATCCAACAAATCAAAACTAGCAAAATGATATGATGCCATCAATTAACTAGATACATAAAATGATACACAAACTGATTATCAACTTGTTTTTTTAAACAAGAATACTAACACATGGAAATAATTGACACTCAATGTGATGTGAAATATAGAGGGAAGCAGCAAAATCAAATGAGAATCAGCTGAACAAACAACTAGTGCAAAATGGAAGAAAAAGAAGGGAGCTTTGCCTGTCCATCATACACCCTTGTTGTTGCAGTTGAGAAACCAGCACTAGCATCAAAATGTCCACCTTAATAAACAAACAAATACCAAAAACAAGCACCACAACTGGGAGAGTCGTTGCATCAATTTGTGTTGGTTCACAGTAAAGGAAGTAACCTGGCATTCTTTTAGTCTTATAAGGCTCTCCTCTTCTCGGCACAAGCTCAAACTACATCAATTTTAAGGCTCAAACAGCAACAACTTTAATGCTCAAACAATATTAACTCAAACACAAAAATTGTCATTTTACATTAAAAACATTTCAAAAAACAAAAACAAAAACAAAATCAAAATCAAAATCAAAATCAAAATACTGGATGAGTCATCACCTCAGCATGTTGTGCACCACCAGCATGCATCTGTAGGTGACTATGCATGCCTCCTATCACACTTTGTGCATGCATACTACCCTTATGAAAGAAGTTGTTGCCCATATTGTGCAAGCACCTGCTACCTTGTATTTCTTTTGTTATTACAGCTAGTGGTGGGTGACCTTCTAGGATTTGTAATTTCTAACTCACATATATATCCATAGATCTAATATTATGTTAGCAATTAAAATACAAAAAAATAAAAATAAAATAAACACTCGATAATCAAAATGTCATATAACTAAGATTCTTATATAATGGACAAAAATAATTAGTGCAGCTCAAATTAAGTAATCTCTTTAAAAGTATCCAAAATAAAAAAAATAAAAAAATCAACAAAAATAATATATTCTCTCAACACATGTTCATATATAAATCACTATCTCCTCAAATGTCATTATATTTAACAATTTTCAAAAGACTAAATTGATTCTCTTATAAATAAAGAATTATGATGGATTTACTATCAAAGCTAAGTGGAGCTCATCACATGTCTTATCACATGTCTAAGTATGTTAAATACAACATGATATAAATTTATTATAAATAATTTATTAAATTAATTATACAATTAATATATGTAATATAAAATTAGATAATTTCAAGATATTTGAACCTTTTTATGACTCTCATATTTAATAGATTAAAAATTATTTCTTTTGTGAAATAGAATTAATTTTGTATGAACATATCTTATCATTATTCCAAAAAAAAACTATAAAAATATACAAAAAAGCCTTGCATTTCGACTTTCATAGAAAAAAAATATTAATTAGATTCAAATGTATTAAGTTTAAGGGAAAACAATTGCATAGAATGTATCAATCTATGCTCATGGAAAATAGATCAATAATATAAATCTTTCCATAGGTAACAAACAAAACTTATCTTGTAAATAAAAATAATATAGTAATTGTTGTTTTCTAATTTATATTAAACATGCTTAGTGAAGGATTAGCCATTTTAACAAAATAATTGGGTCAGTTAATTAGGTCATGAGTCATGAGTGCCCAAAAACAACTCATGCATAGGACCTAAATAGCTTTGCACATGCATTTTCTTGGGTAATGAGTCAGAATGGTCCGACCATGACCTTAGCACAAACAATTCTTAGGCAAGAGTAATGGGTCACAAGTAGCACATTGGGCTAGCCCACACCACAACCACAAATGGCATATAGGGCCACTAAATGTGGCTCAGCAAAACCCATGGTCTCATGCCATACATAACCAAGCCATGCTGAACTAGTAAGGCACTCATACCCACGATAAAATGCACATAAGAATGCCCCAAGGACTGTGTTACTTCATCAAAACTCTAGATATGTGATACAAGACCCGATGGCCATAATCAATGACAAACGGTGAAAGTATATAGAATCTATGACCTATCAAATGTACTACATTACACAATTATTTTTTATATTATTTATTTAATACATTAATACAAGAATACATAAAAATTTTATTAGAGCACTTCTTTTTACTATGACGTCCTTTTTTAAAGTGCAAAACATGAATCCAAACAAAAAGTAATCTCAATAATTTTTATATTATGATTTATCTCAATCGTGAAAATAATCTAAGTGAAGGAAAAATCAACATATGCTTACCTTGCAATCTGAATTAGTTGCCACAAATTGTCCTAGTGATAAAGAAGCTTCCCTCTAACTCTCAGGGCAAAATGAGCTATTTATTAGGAAAAACCCTTAGAGAATTATTAAAAGCAAATTTAATAGCAAAATTATAGTAAATCAAAGTTAATTTAGATAGTAACTTTAAATAATGATATAAAAATAGAATTTGATTAGATACATAATGAATAGAAATTCAGATTTCCAAAAAATGCTACAAATGGAAGGACCTAAGTAAACAGATAACAAGCTGTAATGCCCTAGCAGATAGAACTTCTTTCTTTATGTTTGGAGATGAGTGAACCAAATTTCCAATCACACCTACCTGCAACAATAAAAATAATTGGTCTAAATAAGAAAATAAAGGCCAAGATCAAAATTTCAGAATAATAATAACTAAAAAAATAATTGAGGTCTCAATTTTTAAGTAAAGTAACTGCTTCATAATGTATAGCAGCATCTTCTGAGCACAACATTAAGATGAGAGTCGGAAGAGAATTGCACTTGAAAATCTGAAAAGTCAAAAAAAATGCATTATTTCATAAATAAAAAATATTATATTATAATATAGTATTTCATATATATATATATATATAATGGTTATAATTTTTTAAGAATTCAATTTATTTTTTATGAATATAATATGAAATAATTATAAAGGCATTACTTTTCATATTATTTGATATAATTTATAATTTATAAAATTTCAAAAATTACTTATAGTGATTAGATCAATAAAAAAAGTTATATTTATTATTTTAATAATAATAAAATATTTAAAGCTAATAGTAAAGCTCTTACTCAATTGTTTATTTCTTATAAATTTAGTAGGGACAAAAAAAACTTGAATTCAAATCAACTTAGGGTCAATTTGGTAATACTTTTCAAAAGTGTTTATACGGCTAAAAATAATATTAAGTATTTTTAGGACAAAAAAATTTCATTAGTAATATTTTAAATAACTCTTTTGAAATCATAAAAATTCTTGAAGTATTCTTTTAATAACAACATTGAGATATTTATTTTTTAAATCAACAAAATTTTTTTTGAAGTAATTAAAATATTTATGTATTAATCTTTAAATATGAAGTTATTTTCTTTTAAATTTTATTAAAAATTTGAAATTTATTATATAATCCAAAACTTTCAAATCACTTAGTAATTATTTTTTTAAAAGATTACTATAATCATAAAAATATATAATTAACTTTAAATAAAATAAATATTTACTTGTTTATTTGTTAATTCAAATATTTTTATAATTTTTTTATTTAATCATAAAATTAATTATTTTAGCTTTTTGTTAGTAGTAATTTTTATGTATGTTCAATTATTAATTAAAATAACTTAAATAATGATTATAATTACATAAATAATTATTTAATGTTTTTTTAATACAAATATTAAAATTTTGTAATTAAATATTTTAGAAATATATTTTGTATAATTTTTTTAAAATTTTATAATCATAAAAATAGTTATTTTTATTTATATTAATATAAATTTGTATTTGTATATATATATATATATATATATATTTGAAATTATTTATTTAAAATATCATATTTTTATAATTATATGTGGAGAAGGTGTCTTCCAAGGAATGCTCATCCATAGACCATGACAAACCTTTAATATACAAAATTATATAAATTATTTAAACATATAATTTATAAAAAAAATTAAATTAGTATTGATTAGCAATGGAAATTATCTCCCAGCCCAAATAGCTAGGGAAAAATTCATAGTTAAATCCATATATTTTGTTATAATTATCATTTAAGGAATAATCACTTGCAATTAAATATAAAATTGTAAAAAAAATATAAAATATTATTTAGCAAATGAATTTGTCTCGACCTAATTAGCTAGGGATCATCAATCTCTAAAGTCATTGCTAAAATGCCCAACATTCCCTGCAGGAAAATTTATGATAATTTTAGCTAGGGATAATTTTCAATAGAAAATTTTTGATTCTAATCCATCACAAATCAATCACAAAAAATATAATTCAATGCAAAATTAAATATCTCTTGCTATTCCCTTGCTAATCCCTTGCTAATTATCAAGGGTTTTTTCTCTAAATAAATTTCCATAGCTAAACAAATATTTCTTTTAGTGAGATAGATAACTAGATAGATAAATTAATAGATAGGCAGATAGAAAGATAGATAGATATATAGATTGATATATAAATAGATTGATAGATAGACAAAAATATAGATAGATAGATAGAGAGATCGATAGATAGAGAGATCGATAGATAGAAAGATAGATAGACAAATATATAGACCAAAAGAAAGGTTGATAGATAGATAAATAGATAGACATATAGATAGAAAGATAGATAGATAGACATTTATATAAACAAATAAAGATATAGACAAATGAATAGATAAAAAAACAAACAAAAGAAAAGATAGATAGTCGGAAAGAAAGATTGACATATAAACTGATCAAAAGTCATACAGTCGGTTAGTTAGGCAGGTAGATAGTAAGATAAGTAAATAAATAGACAGAGAAACAAACAGACAGATATACAAATAGACAAAAAGATCGACAGACAAAAATTACACAGACAATAAATAGGTGGATATATTGACAGATAGATAGATAGATTGAAAAACATATTGATATATAGAAAGAAAGATAGATAGATATAAAGACTAATAGATAGATAGTTAGAAAGATAGATTGATGAATAAATATAGAGATACATAGATAAAAAAATAGACAAAAATATAAATAGATAGATAGATAAATATATATAAAAATAGATTTACAAATAGATAAAAAAGATAGATAGAAAGATAAAAAGATAGATAGATAGATAGATAGATAGACAGATAGGTAAATAGATTGATATATAAAATGATAGATAGATTAGTAGATAGATTGATAGACAGATTGATAGACAAATAGAGATAGATAGATAGATAGATGGATAGATAGATAGACGGATAGATAGATAAATATATAGATAGATAGATAGATACATAGATAGATAGATAGATAGAAAGATAAATAGACAGATAGATAGAGAGAGAGAGAGATAGATAGATAGATTGAGAGATAGTTAGATATACTGACAGATAGATAGAGAAATAGACAGACAAATAGATAAAGAAATAGACATACAGATTGATAGAGAAATAGACATACAGATTGATAGAGAAATAGACACACAGATAGAAAGACAAAAAGTTTGATAGATATATTGAAAGTTAGATATGTAGCTAGATAGACAGATTTATTGATTTATAGTTAGACATATTGATAGAAAGATAGATAGATAGAAACACAGATAAATGGATAGATAAACAAATAGATGGTCAGAAAATAGAGATATAGAAAGATAGTCAGATAGATATATAGATAGATAGATATATTGAAAGATAGACAAATAAATAAATAGATAGATAGAAAGGTAGATAGATTGATAGGTAGATAGATAGACAAATAGATATACAGATATATAGATAGTCAGATAGATAGATAGATAGACAAATATTTAGATAGAATGATACACAAATAGATAGATATAAAGATAGATAGAAAGATAGAGAGATAGATAGATATATAGACAAATAGATTGATAGACAGATAGATAAATAGAAATAAAGATAGATAGACATATAGATAGACAGATTGATTGATTGATTGATAGAAAGAAAGATAGATAGATAGATAGAAACCTAGATAGATTGATTGGCAGATATATAGAAAGAAAGAAAGATAGATAGATATATAGACAGATAGCTATATGGATAGATAGACATATAAACAAATAGATAGATAAATAGATAGATACAAACATAATGATAAATAGATAGATGACAAAGAGATAAATAGATTAATATATAGATAGATAGATATATACACAAATAATAGACAAATAGAATGAATGATGATAGACAAATTTATAGAAAGATTGATAGACAAATTAATAGACAGATTGATATACAAATTGATTAATAGATAGATAGACACATAGATTGATAATTTGGTAGACATTTAGATAAATAGATAGATATTTAGACAAATAGATAGGTAGAGAAATAGAGAAAAGATCAATAGATTATTAGACATATCAATAGATTAAAAGATAGACATATAGAAAGAAAGATAGATAGGCAGATTGAAAGATAAATAAATTGACTGAATGATAAACATATATATAGAAAGAGAGATAGATAAATAGATATACAGATAGATATATAGAAATATATAAAAATATTTAGATAGATAAATAGATAGATAAAGTGATAGATAGATAGAAAGACAAATAAATAGACACATAAATAGACAAATAGATAGATAAAAAGATAGATAGATAGATAGACATATAGATTGACATAAAGATAGATAGATAGATTGACAGTTAGATTGACATTTTGATAGTCATATTGATAGAAAGAATGATATATAGAAAGATTGATTGATTGATAAATAGATTAATTAAAGATAGATAAATAAATAGATAAATAGATGGATATATAAACAAACTAACAGATAGATAAATAAATAAATATATAATTCAATAGAAAGAAAGATAAACATGTAGATAGATGGGTAGATAAATAGATAGATAAACAAACATATAGATAGACATATAGATAGATAGATAATTAGATAGATAGACAGATAGACAAATAGACAGATAGATATATAGATAGATAGATAGACAGATTAATAGACAAATTGATTCACAGATAGATAGATAGATTTATAGCTAGATTCATAGACACTTAGATATATAGATTAATAGACATATAGATAGACATACAGATAGATAGATAGATAGATAAATAGATTGATAGATTATTAAATATAAAGATTGATAGTGATATAGATGATAGATTGACTGATGCATAGACAGATAGAAATAAAGGTTGAAATATAGATATATAGTAAGACAAAAAGATTGATGGATAGAGAGTTGGATATAAAGATAGATAGAAATGTATATAGATATATAGACAGAGAGATAGATAGATAGCTAGATAAATAGTTTTACAGACAAATAGATAGATATATTATCAGGTAAATAGATAAATATAAGATAGATAGATTATTAGATAGATAAATAAAGATTGTTAGACAAAAAGATAAAAAGATATATAGATAGAAAGATAGATACATAAATAGATAGAAAGATAGAAATATAGAAAGATAGATATATTGATTGATTGATTGATTTATAGATTGACATATAGTTTGATAAAAAGATTGATAGATAGCTTGATAGACAAATTGATTAAAAGATTTATATACAAATTAATAGAGAAACAGATAGATAGATAGAGAGATAGAGAGATATACAGATTAATAGAAAAATTGATAGAAAGATAGATAGTTTGATAGATAAACCAATATATTGACAGAACATAGACGAGTAGACAGACATATAGATAGATAGATAGATAAGTATATATATAAACAAATAGATAGAGAGACAAATTAAGAGATAGATAACTGTCTCTCTATCAATTTGTCTATTTTTCTATTTGTATGTCAATCTAAATGTATATCTATCTATATTAATTAATCTGTATATCTTTTTGCCTATCTTTATTTGTATCTCTCTATCTATCCTTATATATGTCTTTCTGTCTATCTATCTATATATCTATCTATGTGTCTATTATCTTATCTAAATATATATCTATCTATATATCTATCTTTCTATCAATTTGAATATCTATATGTCTATATATTTTTCTACCTACCTACCTATCTATCTTTCTATGTATATATCTATCTATCATTATGTCAATCTAATGTCTATCTATTTGTCTATCTTTCTAACTATCTATCTATATATCTAATTATTTATTTAT
>JAREIK010002224.1:30005-108020 GCA_029783825.1 Sapria himalayana | reverse complement strand
TTTACCTTTATTAAACACCACCTAATAATTTTACAACCAAAAAAAGATATGCCACACTTCTATTCATATGATATATTTTTATTAAGATGTAAGTTCAATCAATAATTTAATAACTATTATCTACCATATAATGATGGAAGTTCAACTATGAATGGCAAGCTATTGAAGAATGGTGTGGTTTAGAAATGAAGTTGTTCGGAAATGCTCTACTCACAAAGTAGTAGGTCATTTTTTATTTTTTTATTATCTTGTTACTTTTTTTCCAATTATTTCTCATAGATGTGATTCTTCACAGCCATGAGATTTGCTCATGTTCCACTATTTGAAGTTGCTTCTGTATTGTGATCTCTTTGTAGTGCTCGTTTGTGGAGTATCATAACTACAAAATTGTATACCATGCTATGCATCTTTATTTATCTGGTTGGCATTGACAATGATGGAGTAAGTTCCTATCGCTTCTACAATATGTACATAAGATGTATTTCAAGTGTGTGTTGGTCTAAATCAAGTTGAGCTGAATCATTTGTTTTGTTTATTGTTTTTATTTTTTTTTGCTATTAAATGAGCAATGATATTAGTGAGTAGAATCATACATGTTGCAGAATGAGTTTGTGATTTTAGAATTCATACATATATTAGTTAAAAAAATGGATCATCATATTGGGAATGCGGTAGAATTTAACTGCAACATGATGAACTTATTTGCCTCATCTTTCAATTCTTCACATGAGGTAATTTAAATAGTTTTTTTTGAATTCTGATTTTTTAATAGTCAGCGTGATCTCGACATCATATTCCATTTTAAAAGGCCATTTTATGTTGGATGAGAGGGTCATTATGGAGCAAAATTAACATTATGAGGAGCTCATTGACTGAATTATATACAAACTAAAACATATCTCAGCAAAAAAAATAATAATCAAGCATTATATTTTTTTTAATTCGTGATAACTTCTAGGTTAACCCATAATTCTCAAATGTATTCTTTCTTTTTATCAAAAAATTGTAGCAGCTAATTATTGTTTGGACTATTTCCTGCATCTCTTATAGATGATTCTACTTTTAGGAATACATCACAGAAACTTAGTGCAATTCATTGGATATTGTCAAGAGGGTGGCAATATGCTTGTTTATGAGTTCGTGCCACCAATGGAACAGTGAAGGAGCATATTTATAGTAACTCAAATCTTATATAAAGTTCAATCGATACCAACTGAGGCACTCATTAATGCATGTAATGATAATAGGCCAGTTCACCAAAAGAGAATGTAACAATTGGATCAAGTGGCTCGAGATGTAGATGATACTGCAAAAGGTGTTTTTTAAAGTTCTTATTAGTGTTTGAATTATTTTGCTAGCATATCTTGTTAGTATTAGCACTGGTCTAGTGGGCAATGATGCCATGAGATGTAATTTTTTAGATGCATAGCCAAGGTGCTTAACTGCATGGAAGTGCATAGTGTGTGCATGGTGCAGTGGAACGTGCATGTGTGCTTGATGTATTGGACATGCACCGTGTGTATGTTTGATGTAGCCATGGTGTAGTGTGTGAAACATGTGGGTTGGTTTGTTGGGTTCTTTTTTTATATGTATCAAAGTGAGTGATTTTCATGTTGAATTAAGTGAGTAAAAACTATATAATTGTTATGAAAGTAGCTAATACTTTTGTTGGTTCCATAACTATTTGACTACTATAGTAAATGTGAAAGTTAAGTATGTAATGAAAAAATATAATATTTAATTTATTATATATCTAGCACAATTTTTTTATTTTTTATTTTTTATTTTATTATAAGAACTCATGGAGAAATGTATGAAAGCTGTTTCTCACTATTTAATGGTTCTATGGATCTTCAGATAACTCTTTAGAAGGAAGAAATACAGGAAATGAAAGAAGTGAATGATGAGATGAAAGAAATGATAAATGCAATGCAACAGCATATGACCTAAATGGAGTCATAGTTAGCAGACGTGATGAGATAAATAGCATACCATGTTTCAGCATATTACCCATGCAAGAGAGCCAGCACAAAAGACACAAGCTAATGATGACGATGATGATTTAGTTTTAAATGATTATATACCCGTGTTATGTTTTTGTTTTAACTATGTAATTATTGTATAAGAAAATCTATTAATAGCTTTTACATTTTAATTATTATTCAAAATGGTTTATAGTCTATGTTTTTTTCAATATAATATAAAAATTTAAAATATGTAATCAAATTTTTTTGTAAAAAATAAATTTGTAAAAAAGTTTTGAATAAAAATAGCTATGGATTTTTCCCTTCGCTAATTTTACTAGAAAATTTTCCTGTATATATATAGTCTAAAATATAAATTACTATACTTAATTATGATCACAATTAAGAAAGGGAAAAATATATTTAGCTAGAGAAATTCTGTGTATCAAAAATTTGCTAGGAATTTTTTTTTTCATTAATATTTTGTGACGAGCATTTAGCTTGGGATAATTTCTATTGTAGATCCATTATTACTCTATTTTAGTGATGGTAATAAGCCTAAATAGAAGGAAATTTCCCTAGAAACTTAGGCTTTTTTTTGTAGTGATAGGACAAATAGACATATAAAACAAATAGACAGATAGACAGACAAATAGATATAAAAATATACATACAAAACATATAGATAGATAGATAGATAGATAGATAGACTGAAAGAAACACAATCAAAAAGGCAGACAATTAGGCAGGCATGGAGACAGATAGAGAGATAGAAAATAAATAATCAGACAAATAAATAAATAGACAGACAAATAGATACATAGAAAAATAGATAGATAGTTTGAAAGATAGATTTATAGATAGATAGATTGACAGATTAATATATGTATAGATAGATAGATACGTAGGTAGACATATAGATAGACAAATATGTAGATAGATAAATAGACAAATAGATAGATAGATAGATAGACATATAGATAGATAGATAGAAAAAATGATAGATAGAATGGTAAATAGATAAAATGAGAGATTGATAGATAGATTGATTGATTGATTGATTGACAGATAGATTGATTGATAATTTGATAGATAGATAGATAGACAGACAGATAGTCAGGCAGATAAATAGATAGATAGATAGATAGACAGATAGACCGATAGATAGACAAATAGATAGATAGATAGATAGATAGATAGATAAATAGATATATAGAAAGATATATAGATAGATAAATAGATTGATTAATTATTAGATAGATAGATAGACAGATAAATAGATAGATAGACAAATAGATAGATAGATAGATAAACAAATAGATATATAGAAAGATAGACAGACAGATAGATATATTAATAGATAGATGGATATACATACAGATAGATAGATAGATAGATAAATACACAAATAAAAAGATGATATATAGACAGGCAGATTGACAGATAGATAGATAGACAAAAAGACTAATAGACATACAAAAAAAATAGATAGATAAATAGATAGATAGATTAATAGATAGAAAAATAGATAAACAGATAGATAGAAAAATTGATAGACAGATTGATAGACATATGGATAAAAATTTTGATATATAGATTGATAGACAGATAGATTGATTAATAGACTAAAAAATTGATAGATTGTTAATAGATTAATAAACATATTCTTAGATGAATAAATAGACAAATTGATAGACCTATAGATAGACAAATAGATAGATATATAGATTTATTGATAAATAGACAAATATATCAATAGATTATTAGATAATTAAAAAGGCAGATTGAAATACAGATAGATAAACAGACAGATAGGTAGGCCTGCATATAGACAGACAAACAGATAGATAGATAGAAAAATAGACAAAAAGAAATATAAATATATAGATATATATATATATATATATATATATATATAGACATATAGACATATAGACATATAGATAGACTAATAGATAGACATATAGAAATACAAATAGATAGATACATAGATAGATAGAAAGTTAGATAGATAGATAGATGGAATGATATATAGATAGATATATAGGTACATAGAAAGACAAATATATAGATAGATAAATAGATAAACATATTGATAGACGGACAGATAGATAGATAGACACAAAAATAGATAAGCATAGAGATATATAGAGAGAGAGATAGATAGATAGATTGATATGCACATAGATAGATAGATAGATTGACAAATAGAAAGACAAATAGACAGATAGTTAGTTAGATAGACATATAGTTAGATAGATAGATAGACAGATAAATAAATAGATAGTTAGATAGAAAGTCAGATAGACATGTAGATAGAAAGATAGATAGATAAATAGACAGATATATAGACATATAGATAGATAGATAGATAGATAGACAAGTAGATATACACATAGATAGATAGAAAGATGGATAGACAAAGACAAAAAAATATATAAGATAGACTAATAGATAGATAGATAGAAATTAATAGATAAATAGATAGATAAATAACTAGATAGATAGATACATAGATATATAGATAGATAGACACATAGATAGATAGAAAGATAGATAGGTAATTATATTGATAGATTGATTTATTGATAGTCAGATTGCTAGATAGATTTATAGAAAGATTTATAGATATATTAATACACAAATTGATAGATAGAATGATAAACAGATTGAAAGACTAATTATTAGACAAATTGAGAGACAAATAGATAGATAGAAGATAGATAGATAGATAAATAGATAGATAGATAGATTAATAAATAAATAGATACTTACATACATACATACATATATAGACAGATAGATAGAAAGTTAGGTAGATTATTAAATAGATAAATAGACAGATACATAGGCATATAGATATATAGATAGATAGATATACATATAGATTGATAGAAAGAAAGATAGATATATAAATTGATAGAAAGAAATATAGAAGATAGTAAAATTGATAGAAAAATAGATAGATTGATACTTAAACAAATAGATAGATTGATAGATAGACAGATAGATAGATAGACAGATAGATAGATAGACACATAGATAGACAAATAGATAGGTAGATAAATAGACAAAAAGATAGACAGACATATAGATAGATAGATAGACAGATTGATCACTATAAGAAAATGTCAGTTTTGCTCAGGAAATTTAGCTAGGAAAAATCCCTAGCTAAATAGCGAGCTATTGGCTAGGCTTTGCAAGGGATTTTTCATTTTATATTGAATTAAAAATTATCGATGGATTAGTGACGAATTAGTGATGGATTAGCGATAAAAATTTTCGATTGAAAACTTTTCGTTGCTAATATTATCATAGAGTTCCATATAAAGAAAAGCTGGAAACTTAGCCACAAATTTAGTGATGGAGTATCCCTAGCAAATTAAGCTGAAAAAAAATTCACCACAAAATAAATATCTGAAATTTTTTTACTATTTTATATTTAATTGCAAGCATTTATTTTTTAAATTATATTTTTCACAAAATATATGCATTTAGTTAGGGATTTTTCCCTAGCTATTTGGGCTCGAGATATTTTTCATTACTAATCTTTAATGATTTAAATTTTTTTTTAATAATTTATTTGTTTTAATATTTTAATTTATTTTGTATAATAAAGGTACATATGCCATTGTCTATAAATGACCAATCCATTAAAAACATATTCTCTTCGTATAATTATAAAAATAAGTTATTATAAATAAATAATTTCAAAAATATATAAATACAAAAAATGTTATATTAATAAAGACAATAATAACTATTTTAATGATTATAAAATTTGTAAAAAAGTATACTAAAATTTTTCTAAAATTTTTATTTATGAAATTTAAAAATTTGTATTAAAACATTAAATAATAATTTATTCTATAATTATAATAATTTTAAGATATTTTAAAAAATAAATGAATATACATTAAAATTTCTACTAATAAAAAGCTAAAATAATATATTATATAATTAAATAAAAAATATTTACAAAAATATCTAAAGTAACGAATAAACTAGTAAATATTAATATTATTTTACGTTAAAATATAGTTTATTAAATTATAGAAACTTTTAAAAAAAATAATTACTAAAAAATTTGAAAATTTTAAGTATGCAAATAATTTCAAAATTTTCATTAACTTTAAAAGAAAATAAATTGAAAATTAAAAATAAATACATAGATCTTTATACCTACTAAAATTAATAAGAATTAAATAATTGAGCAAGATTTTTATTATTAACTTTTAATATTTCTTATTTATTAAAATAATAAATATAACTTTCTGTAATAATCTTCTCACTTTAAGTAATTTTTAGAATTTTATAAATTATATCAAATAATATGAAATTTTAAGTCTTTAAAATTATTTCATATTATCTTCATACAAATTATATGAATTCTAAAAAATTTTAAGTATATAAAATTTCCAAGTTGACATCATTGGGAAAGGATAAAATTGGTTTCAGTAATTTAAGCCTACAAAATGCAATTACTTTTCATTTTTGCACCATAATACAATTTTTTGTCCATAATATTAATTATCTTGAATTTGGCATGATATAAGTCATCAAAAATTACCGATTTGGTTTCAATCATAAAAAATTGGGGTGTGGTTGCTTTGTTTTTTGATATTTTCAATAGTACCAGAGAGATGTCATTGCTCCTCACTTTATCTGCGTGATGCCTATTCGATACAATGGCAGCAAGCCTTTTCATCATCATTTGTATTGGTATCATCGCATTCAACATTTCTATCCTTTGTGTTTCCGCTTTCATTTATCATGCCTCGGTCATCCATTGAATATTCCAGAATCAAAATTGTAAAATATTGTCATCGACTTACTATAAAAGTTTTTTTGATTCTTTGATTGAACGTGGAAGCCTATGGATGAGTCAGACAAGGAGAAGGTTGCTTCATTGAGTTAGAAAGTGTTGTATGGTACACTCTAAAATTCTCAGAAGGATGTCTATAGTTTTGATGTTTTGAAGTAGAGGATCGAAGCACATTTGGATTTCCTCAACTACAATGAGGTTTTTAGTGTCATGGGTAGTGTTGTTAAGCTCAACATCTAACCATAACTTTTTCTTTCCATCTACATTCATTCTTGTTTATTAACTCAAGAGAAGTGCTACATTACAGCTTTCATTTCCAACTAGTGGAGTAAATTTTATTATTTGCTTCGTAGAATATTGATGGAGAGAGGTTAATGATGAAGTCACACTACCCTATTATAACAGATGTTGGATTAAAAGGAAAGCCATGCTAGTTCTTAAAAGTTACACTACCCTATTTTATTATCTACATTATAACCCAGCTTGGCTTAGAATAAGTCTATACATGATTTTTGGTGTCGACCCCTTGCTGCCAAATGGAGAATCTGATTCAGATCAAAGTATTTATTTCTTGAAAATGGTAATAGCAAAATATTTTTTCTCTCATGATTCACTTGCCAAAGCTTATGCATATAACAAGACGGTTGAAAGATTGTATCAATCAGGTTACTATGAACAACTAGGCAACATCATATTAAAAAGGTTTTTGCTACTAGTCCTTGTACTCGACAGAGCTAAATCCCAAAGCTTCCTACCTTTGAACTATGCTATCGATGGACAAGATGGAGGTTCTCCTTCTTTTTTTATGGCTCAATCTAGCATCAAGTCTAGCCGTCAAGTCATTAATGGTATAATAGGAATGATCTGTTGAAGAAAATGCTTTTTCTCATGGCGTCTATTTGCTAATGGCTGACATTCTTTCTTCAATGTTGTGCTTAGATTTTCTATCATCAGATGTAATGCATGGGAAGGTAATTTTCTTTCACATTTAGTGGCAATTGGGTGCAAACTAACATTTGAGCAGGTATATAATCCATTTGTAACAAGCTTCTGGTACCTACTGCATTATAATTCATGCAACCTATATAGATTATTTGTCAACTTATATCAGTGGCTAATTGCTTAAGAAATGGTAGGTATTTCTTGTTGAATATGACTTCAAAATGAAAAATTTATTTGGTTAACTTCATGATGGGGTGCGACTTTGTCGCGCAATGCAGCTCATAACTAATAATCCATCTATTCTCTTGGTTCGTTCTTTGCTCCACTCATGTTACCCTAGGTAGAAAATAAACTTAAAGTCTTATCCATGAGTCAATTGTCTAGCAGAAAAATGTGGCTCCATCAAAATTCAAGAAAAAATTGGCTAATTGCAGTGTTGCCTTGCAATATTTAAAGCAATCTAGTGCACAATTGTGTGATGAAGAAGGAATCACAATTGTAGAAGATGACAATGTTGGCGGGGATAAAGATGACTATTTCATACTCTGAAATATATTTGTTCACTTGCAAGTTTGTTTACCTAAACCTGGAACACTTTATTTCTATTATAAAAAGTTTGCTTTCTTTGATGCACAGTTCATGTGGACTATTTCTATCAGAGGATCAAAGATGTTGAATAGAGCACTTGATTTTCTTTTTATCACATGTGCAATAAATTCACATCACCTTTCTAGAAATATTCGATTACTATACAAATAGTGGAATATGTAACTTTGAATGTTGTTCAGATTCTTTGAAGGTTGGATGGTGAATGAAATTGATGGTTTTGGAAAACAAATTTTGGTTAACATCAATTTTATTATTTATATGGGAAGAGAAGATAGTCAATTGTGCCAGTTTTTTCATCTTTAATCAAAGCATGTATCATCTTTTATAGAGCGGAAAAATTTTTTCTTTATTAGTGAAATATACTACCATAAATAACAAACTAGGTTTTCTTGTTGGTGGTGTTTGTGTTGTTCCTCATGCCTAATCAGGGATATTATGAGATGGGTCACAAGAAAGCATGCGAGTTGAAGAGGTATGCCATTGTTTTGATGTCGGAAGCTCATGGAGTAGAGCGCATGTGTTCTTTTTTGATCATAACATGGATCTCATTCCTATAGACAATAGTCTTGAACTATTTGTCCAGGTAATTTGTCACTCTCATCTTTGATTCTATTTATGTATGATGTTGTTAAATTATTTTTGTTTTACATCTCTCCTCCATGCCTTTTTAAACTGCTACCTAACTTTGTTTAGTATTTCTGTTGAAACTAAACCACTTTAAATTGTTCAGGACAATGTGTAACAAGAACATATCAATTAGTTCATTTATGATATCTATCATACTATTTTAATGTCAGCTCCTAAATTTTGTCTCAGTTCTTGTTATAGATTAAGATGGGGTTGAGTGCATATGCCAAGGATTCACATGCTGCTGCAAATTTACTTGTTTCTCTTCTTGATAAAGCTGTAGGTGTTGTGGCCTTGGAACCACGACCGAAGACCCCAGTTAGAGTTGGGGTGGGTAAATTTTGCTTTTTCTTTGGATGTCATTTATTTGATTTTGTTATTTACTATGTTGTGCACTTTGATTTTCTTCATGGTTACTACATGATTGAGAGCTCAAGAAGATGATACATCTAGCAACATTTTGCAAGAAGTAAGCATTCATTTGTGTTTTATTTATTTCTTACATGGAGTGTATATTTTCTTTCTATCAATATTTGATTATTTGATTCCCTTTGATCAATGTTAAGATCTCTTGAGAGAGAGAAGTATGCTAAAGTATGAGATACATGGTGTCACAATAATGGATGGTTCTCAAGAAGGTTCTTATCAATGGGAATGTCCATTAAGTACTTAAACTCTTATTAAAGTGCTATTTAAAAGGATATGTCAATATGATAAGATAATTCTATTATGCTCTAGATGAAAATGTAGCGTAGTGCCTTTTGAAGTCCAAAGGAACAAGGCCACATAATTGAACTTGGTAATACACAAAACTGACTAGGTGAGATTCTGCCTAAGGCATTTACATCGGCATTATTAATAAAAGTTGTGTAGCACCTCATAGGTGTGAATTGACTTAAAAGTTTAATGGAACTTCTTTTCCTGGTGTTCTTTTGAGGGACAAAAACTAGGTGCCATGTGATCAAAATATTTGAATTTTTAACCTGCTAAGGTAAGACTGTCATTAGAGGTGGAAAATATGTTGAGCGGCCTAGTTGCAAGGCCATTTTGCATGGGCTGTGCTGATCCTGGAGGGAAGTCCCCTGTGCCGCAATATCATGTAACACTACATTATCCAAATCACCAACCTACCCTGGTCAAATTTGTCCTAGTTGACAAATCGTGTTCAGGTCATTCTTGAGTGCTCTTGATCAGGTTGAAACTATCAACCTGATATCATGTGCAAAGTTTATTTTAAAACTACTGATGCAATAGGTTAGGTCGAACTGGACTCCCAATTCAAGCTCGACATGTGATCTCATGCATCATCTGGGATTGTTGGCATGTCACAACCTATAGTCATTTTAGATTATTAATTAATGAATTAAATTTCGACATAATGGCTATTCTAGCCATTACTTAACCATCGATAATCAGTTGTTTAGATTTTATCAAGTCCAAATTCAATATTAAAAAATTAATTTTAAAAATTCAATTATTTGTATAAGTAGATAAAAAATTTATTTTTTTTTTATATTCTATTTTTCTTTGTATGATTATCTATAATTTTCAAAATCGAAAGTTAAAATAAAATTTATTTTTTTATCTTTTTATTCTATTTTTTATTTTTACTCTTTTATTTTTATAATATTACATATTTTAAATTACGTAAATTATAATTTTATATAAATTTTTAATATATCAGTGATGTTGTCCAATGAACAATGAATTAATGAAAATGTTGTGATGAAGATTTAATTTTGTAAGGAGCATTATATTTATTTTTTTTTTACTTTGATATATGAGAGTATAATGAAATACTAATATATTTTTCTTCAACTATATATACATGTTTATTCCTTCTAATAAAATGGATCATAGTAAATTAAATAAAAATGAAATTAATATTTTAGATAATTTTAATTTAGATAATAATAACCAAACTCAAAGGTCCATTTCTAATTTGAATCTTAAGTATCCCTATGTACAAAAAAATGTTAGGTTTAATAAATGAATTTTTGTAGTATGACTTATTATAATATAATTAAAAATATAAATATTAGAGGATTCTAAGAAAATAATGCTCAATGTAGATAAACTGAGAATTTATATAAATATTACAAAAATAAATATATTAGAAGTAGTAGGCATGAGTAATATTTTTAAGAAGCTATGGAAGTGCTGAAGCTTGTTCTCCTCACTTATTAAAGTTTCAAAAAAAAGTAAAGTTTCTTGTAATTTGAATAGAAATTGTGTGGTCGAATCAGGCAAGGCCACCATATAAGTTAGTGCGAGAATAATCTTGTATGCTTGTTCTGTTTAAGTTTTCATAGGGGTGGATATTACTACATCAGAGTTTTATGAGCTAGATAAGATGCTTTACGATCTCAAATACAAGAAAGAGGTGAGTAGTTGAATTCTCTGTGAGCTTGTAATAGGTTCGGCACAACATTAAGCTGTGAAAGTTTTTGTTTTTTTGTTTTTTTTGTTTTTAATTTGATTTGGTTGCTTGGATTGGGCATATACCTTTGATTCTTGTTTAGAGAAGATGTTAGAAGCTGCTCTCAAGGACTTGTACAAGATGCTCGTGAATGAGCATCATGTAGCCTCAATCTCCGATTACAACCGTATATATGTATATATAAATTGCAGTATTATATATTTAACTAGTGAAATGCTAGTATATATGTACATATATACTGTAGTATTATATATTTATCAAAACATAATCTTATTTATTTATTTTGTTTTGATTAACTAGTTTAATTTTCGTACAGATATGGTACTGCAATGTTCAACATACAAAGCTTGCAAAAATGGATGGATATCATAAATGGGTTAAAGTTACGGGTGAATATCTTACTTTTCTTGGTGGTGGTACTCAATTCAAAAATGGAGCTTTGCACTACATCGACTTCAACAATGAGTTCGTTCTTTCTCTAATTATAGAAACATAGATATCTATTGCATCAAATATCACATATTGAGGCTGCTTTAAGGGTACTCCTTTTGTGTGTGTGATGTGTGTTCATTCTATGAATAACTTTCATTTGAAAACCTACTTTTCTAAATAATCCAATATATTGATATCTTTAGGAAAGGAACTAAATATAGGTAACCAGTGGATAAATGTACTTGTAATATTCAATTTTGTTTTGATTGGTGGTTTAATTTTTATGGTTCATATTTGAAAAGAAACGAATTGTGACACTGATATTATTGCAAAAAATTAACAAAATTGAGCTTTTTTCCTAGTACAACAAGAATGATGCGTTTCCTTTAGCTTTGGATGCTTATTTTTATGCTTCATTTTATTGTCATCATGTTTTATTTTTTAATTATTGAATGAATTCCTCAAAGGATGATGCATTTGATAATGTGTTTCTAGATATGCGAGTTAAAGGAAACTCTATCAAGTAGTGAATACTAGATCTTAATGAATGTGTAGTTTATAACATTTCAGAGGTGCCTAATGTCATTCCTCCCTTGCACTATGATGTTATGATATCTAATGTTTTGGAATCTGTGGTTTCTATTGATCTCGTTGGCAATGAATCTGATGTTATGGCTAGGGAGCTCTAGGTTTCTGTTAATGTTGTTGTGGTCATCAATCTAGTTAAGCTAAGTTTATTCACTGGGGTTGCAAGATAATCTTCCCTGACCACATCATAGGTATAGGTTAATTAATTTACTATTTTTTTAGCAGATTATTATTCTTCATTGTGCTCAATTTGGAATGGGTATTAGTTCCAAACATAAGTTTATGTAGTATTGCTCCATGTTTAATACATCAATCATTCTAAGATTTTCTATGTTGGAGAAATAATGAGATTGAGTTTTAATAGTTATTGTTCCAAATAATTCCAATTATAATTTTTTGAAAATAATTGCACTATATAAACTATGGTGAATTGAGTAATAATAGATATAGTATAAAGAATTGAAGCATCCTAATACCAAGAGTTTTCAGTATAATATATATACATAGTCAAATATACTTTTGTATATACATGCATTTAAATATTATGAAATGTATATTTTTCTGTATATGTAACTATACATATATGCTGATGTATGTATGCACACGCACGAGCACGCACACACACACACACACACATATATAGATATGTGTGTGTGTGTGTGTGTGTGTGTGTGTGTGTGCGCGCGCTCGTGCGTGTGCATACATACATCAGCATATATGTAGAGTTACATATACAGAAAAATATACATTTCATAATACATAAGGTATAAGTTGTATTGCATAATTTTCGAGAACAAAATATTTTTTACAGCAGAAAATATGTACATATATACTATAGTTTTATATATGTAACTAGTGAAATGCTAGTATATATGTACATATATAATGCAGTATTATATATTTATCAAAATAGAACCTAATTTATTTATTTATTTTGATTTGATTGACTAGTTTAATTTTTGTACAGATATGGTACTGCATTGTTCCCAATATGAAGCTTTTAAAAGTAAAAAGATTTTTCGCTAGATATGATGCTGCGCGAATAGGACAGCTTTGTCGCGGCAGAAAGATGGTGACCAAAGGAGCGAGGGAAGACAAAACAAAGTCAATTTCATGGACAGGGTATACTTTATGCACTGTCATTAGATAAATTGATAAAGAAGATGTAATGAAATTTTGTTATATTTTTGTTTTAACAATGTTACATACTGTATCAGAATTATTTAATAACTACTTTTTTTTGTTAATTAAAATTATTGGTTTATAGTTTATGTTTTTATTCAATTTAATATATAAAAATTTAAAATTATGTAAACAAATTTTTTGTAAAAAAAATAAAATAGTGAAAATAGTTTTCGAATTAAATTAGCTAGAGATTTTTCCCTTGTTAATTTAGCTAGGGACTTTTCTATAAATCTTAATTACGATAAAAATCAGCAAGGGAAGAAAAATTTTAATAGGACATTTTTTGTCATTAAAATATTTGCTAGGGAATTTTCCTATCATTAATTTTTTATGACTAGTACTCTAGCTTGGGAAATTTACATCATTAATCTGTCATTCTACTATATTAGCGACGAAAAATCCCATATGGCAAAGGATTTTTTACTAGCAATTTAGATTTTTCTTGTAATGATAAATAGACAGACAGGCAGACAAATAGATAGAGAGATAGATAATATATACAAATATACATATAGATAGATAGACATATACACATATAGCTAGAAATACAAATAAATAGTTAGACATATAGATAGATATATAGGTATACAAATGATTAATAAAAAGATACACATTTATACACTTTGACAAATTGAGATACAGAGAGATAGAAAGATATATAGATAGATACTTAGAAAAGTAGATTGATAGACAAATAGATAAATAGACAGATAGATATATATATATATAGATAAAAATATAGACAGATAAATAGATAGATATATAGCTTGATATATGGATAAATAGATAGATATATAGATAGATAAATAAATGGATAGATAGTAAGATATTCAGATAGAAAAAAAGATAGAAAAATTGATATAAAGGCAGTTAGAGAGAGATAGAAAGATAGAGAGATAAAGATTTAAATAGATAGATAGATAGATAGATAGCAAGATAGATATAGAAATAAACAAATAGACACAATCACAGTTAGGTAGATGGTCAGATATACATATGGCCAGATAGATATATAGACACATAGATAGATATATAGATAAATAAAAAGACAGATTGATAGATACACAGTTAGATAAATTGATTTACATATAGATAGTTATCAATAGATATACAAATTGACAGAATGATAGTTATAGAGAGAAAAAGATATAGATAAATAGATAGATAGACAAATATACATATAGATAGATATATAGATAGACATATAGAAAGATAGATACATAGATAGACATGTAGATCGATATATAGATATATAGATAGATATATAGATATATAGATAGATATATAGACATATAAAAAGATAGATAGATAAACATATAAATAGATATAGAAGAAGACATATATATAGATAGAGATATAGGCCGATACATAGAAAGAAAGATTGACAAATAAACATATTGACAGAAAGACTATAGACTGATACATAGATACACAAATAGATTAAGATAGATAGACAGACAGATTGATTGATTGATAGGTAAAATGATAGACAGACAGACAGAAAGATAGATAGATAAATTGATAGACATATAAATAAATTGAAAGATATATATATATATATATATATATATATATATATATATATATATATATATATATATATATATATATATATATATATATATATATATATATATATATATATATATATATATATATATATATATATATATATATAGACATAAATAAATAGATAGATAAATAGATAGAGAGATAAAAATATTGATAGATGATAGAAGAATAGCTTAATAGATAGATAGATTGATAGATACACATTTACATAGATAGACATATAGAATGATAGAGAGATAGATAGATATAAAAAGAAATAAATAGACACATAGATTGTTAGATAGATAGAAAATATATATAGATAGATAGATATATAAATAGATAGACAAACAGATAGATAGATAGAAAGATAGAAAGATATACATATAGATAGATAGGTAGGAGGTAGGTAAATAGATAGATAGATAAATAAATAAGAAAATAGAAAGATTGATTGATTGATTGACAAGACAGATAAATTGATAGATAGATAAATAGATAAATAGATAGATAGATAAATAGAGAGATAGAAACATATACATACACATAGATAGACTAATAGACAGATAGATATATACACAAATAGATAGATAGACAAATACAAATGTGATAGATAGATAGATAGAAAGATATACTAATATATAAAATGATAAATAGGCATATAGATAGATAGAAAGATCTACAAATATAGAGATAGATTGATAAATAAATAGATAGATAGACTGATAGATAGATATATAGACAGATATATAGATAAATAGTTAGAGAAATATAAAGAAAGAAAAATTGATATATAGATAGATAGACAAATAGACAATAAATAGATATATATATATATACACACACACACACACACACACACACAAATTGATAGATAACTACATAGATAGATAGATAGATAGATATGTAGATAGATAGATAGAGAGAGAGATAGATAGATAGATAGATAGATAGATAGATAGACAGATAGATAAAAAGATATATAGATTGATAGATAGATATATAGATATATTGATAGATTGACCTATAGACTTGTAGATAGACAGACACACAGATAGATAATTAGATAGATAGATATATAAATAGAGAAAGAGATAGATAGATAGTCAAATAGATAGAAAGATAGATAAATAGGTAGACACATAGACATATAGATAGATAGAAAGATAGGCACATAGACAAATAGACTGATAAAGTGATAGATAGATAAACAAATAGATTTAAGAACAAATAGATAGATAGACAGATATAGATAGAAAGATAGACAAATAGATAGAAACATAGAGTGAAAAATACTTAGATAAAAATATAGATATATAGACAGATAGATAGCCAAATAAACAGATCATTGGATAGATAAATAGATAGATATAAAAATAAAAATATAGATATACATATTTAAAGATAGATAGATAGATAGATAAATAAATAAATAAACAATGTGATAGACAGATAGACAGATAGATAGATAGATAAAAGATAGATAGAAAAAAATATAGATATATAGACATATAGACACAGATAGATTGATTGATTGATTGATAGACAAACATAAATATAGACAAATAGAAAGATAAGCAGAGACATATATAGATAGATAAATAGATAGATAGATATATAGATATATAGATATATAGATATATAGATATATAGATAGATAGATAAATATTTAAATAGCAGATAGATAGATAAATAGATAAATATTTAAATAGACAGATAGATAGATAAAAAGATATAAAGATATAGAAATAGATAGATAAACAAATAGATAGATAGATAGATAGATAGATAGACCTAAATATATATAAATATATAGTTTGATAAATATATAAATAGATAGAGAGATAGACTGATAGATAGATAAATAGATAAATAGACATAAAGACAGATAGAATTATAGACAGATATACAAATAATGAAATAGATAGATAGATAGGTAAATTGACTGATAGAAAGATACTACAATATAGAGGTAGAAAGATAGAAAGACTGATAAATAAATAGAGATAGATAAATTGATAAATAAATAGAGATAGATGGAGAGAGTTAGAGAAATATTAATATAAATTGATAGAAAAATAGATTTATAGACATAAAGATAAATAGATAGATACACAAATTGAATGATAGACATATAAGATAATAGTTAGATAGACAAATAAATAGATAGATATATTGATAAAAAGAAAAATAGACAAATATATAGATAATCAAATAGACATATATACAAAGAGATAGAAAGGCCAATAGATAGATAGATAGATATACAAATAAACATATAGATAGATAAATAGACAGATAGACAATAGATAGATAGACAAATATCCATATAGACCAATATATATATACATAGAAAGATATATAGATAGATTGATTGATTAATTGATGGATAGAGAGATAGACAGAAACACATATAGATAGAAAGGAAGATAGTTAGATAGATAGATAGAAAGGAAGATAGTTAGATAGATAGATAGAAAGGAAGATAGTTAGATAGATAGATAGAAAGGAAGATAGTTAGATAGATAGATAGACACATATATATAGATAGACAATAAGTCTTATAAAGAGATAGACATTTCAACATATACACACATAGAGAAATGGAGATATCGGTAGAGATATAGATATATAGATAGACAAAGAGAAGGATAATTGATAGAGTGATAGATAGTCACATAGATAGATAGGTAGATAAAATGTTAGTTAGAGAGGTAAACAAATAGACTGATAGATAGATAAATAGATTGATAGACATATATATATATATATATAATGATAGATAGATATTCAGATAGATAAATAGTCAGATAAATATAGATAATTAGTTAGATATTTATATAGACATATAGATAGATAGACAGATAGACAAATAGATAGATAGACATAGACAGATTCATAAATAGTGAGTTTGAGAGATTGAAAGATAGATAAATAGATAGACAAATAGATAAATATATAAATAGATAGATAAATTGATCGATATATAGACACATAGATAGTATAATAGTTAGACAGATAGAAAGATAGATAGAGAGAATGATAAATAGATAGATAGATAGATAGATAGACAAATAAATAGATTGATAAATAGATAAATAGATAGATATATAAACAAATGGACAATTAGGCTGATAGATAGATTGATAAATAGTCAAATAAAAACATATACATATAGATATATGGACAGACAAAAGATAGATAAATAGATAGATAGATAACACATAGACATATAGACAGATATATAGATTGACAGATATTTAGTTAGATAGACAAATAGACCGATAGACAAATAGATAGATAGATAATTATAGTTATATATATATATTTAGACAAATAGATAGATTGATAGAAATGACATATAGTGTGATAGATATATAGACAGATACAATAAAAGATAGTTTGATAGATACATAGATTGATAGATTTGCAAATAGAAAGATAGACAGATATATAGTTAGAGATATATATATATATATACACACAAAACATATATATAGATAGAGAGATTGACATATACATAGATAGATAGAAAGATAGAAAGATATACATTTAGATAGATATACATATAGACAAAGAGACAGATAAAAAGAAAGAAAAATAGACAATAAGATAGATAAACATAAAGAAGAGTAGACAAATAGAAAGTTATATATATCAAAAGATTGGGTGATTGAAAGATGGAGAGCTATACATATAGACAAATAGATAGATAGACAGAAAGACATATAGATATATAGAGATATAGACAGATAGATATGTATACAAATATAGAGATTGATAGATAGATACACAAATAGACTATAGATAAATAGATAGATATATAGATAAATAGATATACAAATAGATAGATATACAAATAGACATATAGATAGATAATGATAGATATATAGATAGATATATAGATAGATAGACTAATTGATAAAGAGAAAGATAGACAGATATAGAGATCAATAGATAGATAGATAGGCAGATAGATAGATAAAAGATTGTTAGATGTATCAGATAGATCGATAGATTAGAAGGACAAATAGATAGATAAATAGGTAGATATTTTGTTAGATAAAGAAATAGAAAGATAGATAGATATATATACACAAATAGATAGATAGTTAGATAAACAAATAAAAATATTAACAGATGATAGATAGACAAATAGATAAATAGAGAAATTGATAAATTGACAAATGGACTAATACATAGATTTATAGATATAATTATAGAAAGATAGACAAATAGATAGGTACATTTATAGAATAATAGATAGATACACAAATAAATATATTTATAGATAGAATGATAGATAGATAGATAGATTGATTGAGATAGATATAAAGAGAGATAAACATATAGACTAATAACCAAATATATTGATAAATAAATTGATAAACAGATAGATTGACATATCGACAAATAGACAAATAGACACATTGAGAAATAAATAGATACATAGAAATAATTAGATAGAAAGATAGATAATTAAATAGATAGATAGGTATACACATAGATAAATAGACAAAGATAGATAGATAGATAATAGACAGACACATAGAAAGATAGTTAGACATATAAATAGAAAGATACCAAGTCAGATAGATAGATATATTGATAGATAGACAAGTAGACAAATACATAGGTTGCAAGAATGATAGATAGGTATATAGATAGATATACCGATAGACATATATATAGATAGACAAATGACATATATAGAGATGTTCATTTAGAGAGATCAATAGATAGAGATATAAAGATATGTGCAGAGTGATAAATACATAGATAGATAAGTAGATTGATAGATAGATAAATAATTAGATTGATAGATTGATTGATAGATAAATAATTAGATTGATAGATTGATAGATAGACTAATAGATAGATAGACAAATAGATAGAAATATTTTTAGATAGACTAATAGATATATATTTAGATAGAAATGTACATAGTTAGATAAATAGATTAATATATATATATATATATATATATATATATAGATAGGTAGATAAAAAGATAGAAAGATCTTTAGATAGACTAAATGATCGATATTCAGATATACAAGTAGACAGAATAATATATATACAAATAGATAGATATATAAATAGATAGATAGATATATAAATAGATAGATAGAAGATAGATAGATAGACAAATAGATAGATAGATAGATAGATAGATATACACATTGATGGATAAAGAGATAGAGATAAAGTGAGAAAGAAAGTTAGATAGATAGATATATATAGATATACAAGTTGACAAAACGATGGATAGACAGATAAATAAATAGAGAAGAATTACACACAAAGATAGATTGATAGTTAGAGAAATTGCCAGATAGAGAGAGAGTGAGAGAGAGATAGAGAAAGATATATATATATATATATATATATATATATATATATATATATATATAGACAAATAGGCAGATAAATAGATAGACAGATATAAATAAAGATAGTTTGATAGATACATAGACTGACATATAGATAAATAGACAAATAGAGAGATAGATACATAGACTGACATATAGATAAATAGACAACTAGACAGATAGATAATTAGATAGATGTATAGATATATTAATAGTTAGATAGATAGATAGAAAGATAACAAATATATAGATAGAGGGTTCGACAGATATAAAAATATACATACTGATAGATATACATATAAAAAAATAGATAGATAGATAGATTGACATATAGATGAATTGATAGATAGATAGTTAGATAAATCATAAGATAGTGAGATTAATAGATGGATAGCTGGACATATTGATAGATATGCAGATAGACAGAAAGACATATAGATAGAATGACATATCGACAGATAGATAGATAGATATACATATATATAAATAGATTGATTGATTGATATATTGACTATTGATAGATAGTCAAATAGAATTTAGATACATAGAGAGATATATAGATTGATAGGTAGACAAATAGACAGATAGATAAATATACATACAAATAGATAGACATATTGACATATACATAGATACGGTAATAGATTGATTGACAAATAGATAGATAGATCGATCGAAAGATAGACAATTACGTAGATAGATAGATTGAAAGATAAATAGACATATAGATAGATAGATAGATAGATATGTAGATAGATAGATATATAGATAAAGAGAGATCGATAGATAGAAATATAGATAGATATATAGATAGACAAAAAGATAGATAGATAGACATATAGACAAATTAATAGATAAAGAGATAAATAGATATATAAATTAATAGATAGAGAGATAAAGAGAAAGTGAGATAGATAGATAGATAGACAAATAGATAGATAGATAAATAAATATATATAGTTACACACAAATATAGATAAATAGTTATATATATATATATAGAAAAAATTTCAAATAGATAGAAACAAATAAAGATTGATTGAAAGATACATACATTGGCAGATCGACAAATAGATAGATAGAGAAATAGAGAGTTAGATAGATATTCAGATATATAGATAGATAGACATATAACATATTTAATACACACACACACACACACATATATATATATATATAACTATATATAAATTTATTTAACAATATGTATATCAACATATTACTATATATAAATGTATTATATACATCAAAATCCTATACATAGCTATATGTCTAAATATATATAATAACATGAAAAACTATATATAAATATGTTTAGGGTTTGTATTTTTGTTTCACTAAATATCATTTAACTAAAATTGATTTATAATAAAATGTTCATTTGTTAAAATTCATGTTGTAAATTACAAAACAAGATATAATATATTTGTGTAATAAATATTATAAAAAATTTCTAAAATATATATGTGATGTAGTTTCAATTTACAATGATAAAACTTTAAAAATAAAATTTTTTTACAAAATAAAATTTTTCATAGACATTAATATTTTAATAAAAAAAGTATATAGAAAAAGAAAAATTTTCTTATCTATTTATGAACTATATTTTCATTTTTAACATAATTGTAAAAATAAAATAATTTACAAATATGTCAACTTCATTTATTTATATGAGTATAATTATAGTTATTTTAATATAAATATTAAAAAAACAACTATTTGAATAAAATAGAAACTCATATATTTAAATCATAGTTTTATTTTATGCATTACTATATATCACACACACACATACATACACACACGCTTACACACGCACACACAAATATTTGTTTTAAATATAATGAATTTACAATATTTATATATTGTGTACAATATATAATATTTTATTTTAATTAAATTTTCAAAATCAAAAAAGTTTAAATAAATTTAAACACATACACACACAAACATATATATATATAATAGTTTCATGTGTGACTTTAAAAATATATTTTGTATATAGGTATATGTGTGTGTTTGTGGGTGTACATTAGTATAAGCATACATACAAGTATATACACACTACTTTGAAAAAGTAAATACATGTGTAAATATATACAAAATTACAAAAATGTGTATGCTGATATATAATGTATAGTAATGTATATGGAGGTATAAATGTGTGTGTGTGTGTAGTGTAGTGTATATGCCCATATATATTTATGCATTTATATGTAAATATCAACATTAATTTCGAGACGAAAAATACTTGAGCACAGAAATATTAACATGTTCCACAAATTCGTGAGAGCATGAGCAAAAAGTGACATTATTGCAAGATACTACTAATCTCCCATCTATAACACTTTGCCTCAAAATTTGATCAAAGTACTACTTGCAATTATAAGGTTCATTCAATACTACATACCATGATGTTACATTTTCATTCAATACTATAATTTGTTAAAATAAAAAAATCTATCTAATATCTTCTAAAAAAAACTCTTCTATCTTCTTTTTCTAAACTTGTTAAGCTATTTTTAATTTTGATTATATGTACATTTCTTATCTCATATATCTAATTCAAACTATTGTAATAGTAAAATCCATCAAATTAATCTAGGCCTGACATCTTACTTTTCTATGAGATATTTGATTATAGAATATTTAGTATATACTATGACTTTGGTCCCCACTAAATATGATATTAATTTTCCAAAAGAAAAAATTGTTGATACAAGTTCTTTCTCTATATTTGTGTAATTCAATTGGGCATTTTAGCGTGTGTTGTTTTCACTGTATATGATAACTATTTATAAATATTTGTATCACTATATAAAACTCTTCATAATTATATTTAACTATATTTGTAACTATGTAAACTATTTTTTTAACTAAATTAATAACTATATATAACTATTTTTTAAACTATATAATATTTTATAACTATATGAATAGTTCTATATACCTAAATTTTTAACAAAATATATCATATCTATAATAATACATAACTATATATAATTGTATTTTACTATACGTATAACTATAAAAATATTATATATAACTATATCTTTAACTACATACCTATTTATAACTATATGTATATAATTATATATAAATATTTTTATATCTATGTAATACTTTATATAATTAAATATAATTATTTTTGTATCTATGTAGACATATATGTATTCATATAATTAAATCTATATATGTATTTATAACTTTGTACATATTTATGTATAACTACTTATAACTACTTGTATGAATATATTTATATATAATTATATGTTTAATTATATATAACTCTATTTTTAATTATATATACTATAGGTATAAGAACATATAATGGTTGACCTCTTTCTCTAGTGACCATCTCTTGAGGTATATTTATTCTTTTTATTTCTTTCATCAAATCTATTTACTGCCATACGACAAAGAGATTGAGATTTAGTGGAAGAAATGGGGTTTACGTTCACAAAGCTGTTCAATAGCAGGATGTTTGCCAACAAGGAGATGAAGATTTTGATGCTAGGTCTTGATGCTGGCGGTAAGACAACCATTCTTTATAAGTTGAAGCTCAGTGAAATTGTGAGCACAATTCCTACTATTGTCTTTAATGTGTAGACTGTTGAATACAAAAACATCAATTTCACTATGTGGGATGTTGGGGATCAAGACAAGTTATGCCCTTTCTCAAAGGAATTACTTCCAAAATACCTAATGTCTCATATTTGTGGTGGGAAACAATGATAGAGATCAAGTGGTTGAAGCCAAAGATGAGTTGCATAGGATGCTAAATGAAGAAAAGCTTTGAGATGCAGTTTTGCTGGTGTTTGTCAATAAGCAAGATCTTCCCAATGCGATAAAAGCAGATGAAATTTCTGACAAACTAGTACTTCACTCTCTTCTCCAACGCCATTGGCATATTCAGTGTACCTATGCTTCCTTTGGTGAGGGCCTCTACGAGGGTCTTGATTGGCTTTCCAATTACATTTTCAACAAGTCATAAAGAAATTTAGCAGGATAAGGCAAACTTTGTTGACATATCTGGATGTGGATCTAATCTTTGCCTATTTTTCTTGAGTTTTGTTAAGCTATGTGGATGTCATCATCTGTTTCTAGGTGGTTTCTAATTGTATTTATATTTATATATTGCATGCATAAAATACAAGACCGCATTTACTTTGTTCTGATCTGTTGTAAGCTGAACATTTTTTTTCGGTTTTGTATCTTTTTGCCATTGGATCCCAAAGGTATAAGAACATATAACTATAAATAATTTCCTTTGACTATATGCATAACAATAAAATATTATACATAACTATATTTAAAAATATAATTAACAACTTATATTTAATATACATTTTTATATATTAGTATATAAAAATGTATTTTATCATATATATACCTATAGATACCTATATATATATACATATATAAAAGTATATAAAAATATATATATACCAACATGTATAAATATATGTATACCTATATGTGTAACTAAATGTATATTCACATGTAACTATAATTATAATTACATACATACAACATTATGTTTAACTATATGTGTTTAACTATATATAAATATTTGTATAACTATATATAAATATTTGTATAACTATATAACACTCTATATAATTAAATATAACTATATTTGTAACTATGTATACATATATGTAAATCTATATATTTATTTATAACTTTATATATTTATGTATAACTATTTGTATGAATATAGTTATATATAACTATATGTTTAACTATATAAAAATATTTATAGCTATATATATTATATGTATAATAAAATATAACTATAAATAATTGTATCTTATTATATGTATAACTATAAAATCTTTATGCATAACTATATTTAAATATATCATTTACAACTTATATTTAATATACATTTGTATATATTAGTATATAAAATATGTATTTTACTTTATCTATATCTATACATAACTATATGTATAAATATATAAAATTATATGAATAAATATATATACCTACATGTATAAATATAAGTATAACTATATGTGTAACTATATGTATAACCACATATAACTATATTTATAATTACATGTTTAACAACATATAACAATATGTTTAATTATATGTGTATAACTATATATAAATATTTGTAAAACTAACTAAAACTTTATATAATTAAATATAACTATATTTTTAACAATATATACATATATGTATACATATATGTAAATCTATATATTTGTTTATAACATTGTATATATTTATGTATAACTAAATATAACTACTCGTATGAATGAATAAATAAATATATATATATATATATATATATGTATGTATGTATGTATGTATGTATGTATGTATGTATATATAACTAAATGTTTAACGATATATAATTTTTTATAACTCAATATATTATACATATAATAACATATAAATATAAATAATTATATCTTACTATATGTATAACTATAAAAACATTATACATAACTATATTTAAAAATATAATTAACAACATATATTTAATATACATTTTTATATATTAGTATAATTAAAGTATTTTAGTATTTCCATACCTATACATAACTATATGTATAAATATATATGAAAAAATATATATACATACATGTATAAATATAAGTTTAACTATCTGTATAACTATATGTATACCCACATGTAACTATATTTTTGATTATATGTATAAATACATACAACATAATGCTTAACTATATGTGTATAACTATATATAAATATTTGTATAACTATAAAAAACTTTATATAAATAAATATAACTTTATTTTTTAATTATGTATAGATATATTAAAAAATATATAATTGTTTATAACTTTGTATACATTTATGTATATCTAGTTATAATTACTTGTATGGATATATCTATATATAACTATTATGTAAGCACATAGCATAAGAGTGTCCATTGGTCGGGCTCATATATGGTATAATACAAATAAAGGTCGTACTCTTACCTAATCCAAGCCCTTGAGCCTCAGTCTCATATATGAACTTATGTAAGACAAAATATGTAATATTTGATAGGTTTTTACCGAAGAAATTTTATTTTATGTAATTCCAATGCCTGGGTCCCATATTTATCAATTTCAGCTTTATCAAAATGAGGCCTAGCATATATTATCTTTATTATTCCTAAAATATATTATTTTAACACTCTTTCTCTCTAAACACCATTGTTAGATATCTTTTAGATTTTTGTTAAGCTGTATGACAATTAACTTTAATTTGTGTTTGTTCATTTATATAATAACTGTTTTTATATATCTAGGAATATGTTTGTGTGTCCCTAAATTTTTCGGGTAGAGTTTTAGCCTATTTGAGGTATGTAAAAGCCTTGGATGGTCCTCTATGGTGCTATGACCAACATTTTAGCTTCTAAATCTATGAGATGAGCCAAATAATTAATTCTACACAAACACAGGTTTGTTCTTTACATTCTTATTTTGTGCAGATATGTGTCGTCGTAGTTCAGATCTACGACTTCTTGTTATCGGTTATTGGTTTGTAAATATAGTATGTTGTGCTCTATGTGCAGGTGTAGCAATGTTCTCTATTTGCATGGAGTACCAGAAGAAAAAGAACGAGAAATGCTGACCATGCTTGAGAGACCTATATGCGTGTTTTTTAAATCTTGTATTATTTTCTTTTGTTGTCTTTGATGGTATGTGTATTTGCATTAAATTACAAGTGTGCGTGTCATCTAATGCTATGTGACTATATATACATACATATAATACTACAGTATATACATACATATATACTTGGTATAAATGAAAATATGGACTAAGTATATATCTACGTATATACTGAGTAGATAAGTACGTATATACTGAGTATATACGTACTTTATACTGTAGTATATACATACTTGTATATCGATATATACATAAGTAGGTGGATATATTTATTTGTAGGCATGTATATATTATCAGACGTACACACCTATTTACACATAGACATACTTTTGAATATATAATTGTTCAGGCTGGTATGAACATCATCGTGCATTGCTCATTGATGTAGGCAATAAAAGTAATGGATATTAGACTTTTCCTAAAGCTTTGGAAAGATATATCTGGTCTAGGCAAGCCAACCAGATAGAGGTTGGTCTTAAAATCTTAGTAATTGTATTGATTTATAATTATCACATGGTACAAAGCGAATGTATGAATAAATATGGTTTTTTGCTCTAGATTCTGTAATGATTGGTTCTAATTGTACTAGGTCTTAGAATGATGATGACGATGATGCTCGTGTAGTATCGTGTAATACTGGTTGAGGAGGAATATTGGGTCCTATTTTGGGAAAAGCAGCTCGCCGCCTCGTCAAAAACTAGCTCATTCTCAAATTCATCAGTCGAGCATCATCGCCCACCATACATGTATTATCAGCAGTAGTAGCGGCGGCAGTAGTGGTAGTAGTGGCAGTAGTGGTAGTGATGGCTATGGTGGTAATGGCGGCAGCAATGGCAGTAGTGCAGTAGTGACAGCAGGGGCAGCAGCACAGTGGCTGCAACAGGGGCAGTGGCTGTAGCGGCAGGAACGGAAACAGCGGCAACAGTGGCAGCAGTGGCAACGGCGACAACAGCGGCGACAACAGCGGCAACGGCGACAACAGCGGCAACGACAGAAATTATTCTAGAAAGGGATTTTTTTCATCGCTAAATTTATTTTGCTAGGATTTATTTTTGTTGCTAATATTTAGTGTTGAGCACATTAGCTTGGGAAAACTTCCATCGTTATATCCATTTAGCGACGAAAAGTCTCAATTAGCTTGCTAATTTAACTAGGAAAATTATTTTTTTTAATTAGGAATTTTTTCGTCGCCAAATTTCTAGCTAGGGACAATTTCACTCGCTAAATTTTAGCAACGAGCACTTTAGATAAGGAACCAATCCATTGTTAATCCATCATTAATCCGTCGTTATATCCCATTTAATGACATAAATGCCCATTTAGCTAGGGAATTGTCCTGAGCTATATGAGATTTTTCTTGTAGTATATTGGCTGATATATAGATAAATAGAAAAATAAATAAAAAGTATAATAGATAGAAAGATAGATAGATTTACATTAAGATAGATAGACAGATAGATAAATAGACATATTGGCATATTGACAAATAAATATATAGATAAATACATAGATAAAAATATAGACTGATAAATATGTAGAGAGATAGATAGATAAATAGATAGACAGAAAGAAAGATAGATAGGTAGATTGATATATTGACATATTGATAGATTGACATATTTATAGATTGATATATAGACATGTAGACAAATAAAATGCTAGAGAGATAGACGGATTGATTGATTGATTGATTGATTGATTGATTGATCGACATATAGATAGAAAGATAAAAAGATGGATAAACAACTTGATAGATAGATAGAAACATAGACACATAGAAAAATAGAAAGATACATAAATATATAAATAGATCGATAGAAACATGGATAGTTAGAAAAATAGACATAAAGACACATAGAGAGATTGATAGATTGATAGATTGACAAATTGATAGAGTGATAGATAGACTAATAGAATGATAGACAAAAACATAGATAGACAGATAAACAGATAGATCAATAGATAGAAATATAAATAGATAGATAGATAAATAAATAGACAGATAAAAATATAGAAAGATTTATATATTTACATATTATTAGATTGACAGATAGATATGTAGATAGATAGACAGATAAATAGATAAAAAGATAGAAATCTTGATAGAGAGATAAAAATTTAGATAGAGAGAAAGATACTTAGATAGAGAGATATAAAGATAGATAAATGCACACATAGTTCTGAAAAATAGATAGACACATATATAGGTAGATATATAGAAAAATTGACAGATAAATAGATAGACAGATTGATAGATTGATATATTGATAGATTCATATATTTACAGATAGATAGATAAATTGATTGATAGATTTACAGATATATAGATTTACACATAGATAGATTTATAGATAGATAGATAGACAAACATACAGATAGACTAATAGACTAATTGTCAGATAAATAGATAGATAGAAAGATTAAATACAAATGGATAGAAAGATTGACACATCGATAGATAAATAAATAGACAAATATATAAATAAATAACTAGATAGATATATAGGTAGATTGAAAGATAGATAAATAGATAGACGCATAAACCAATTGATAGATATATCGATAGACAGATAGAGATAAACACATAGACAGATAGACAAATAAACAAATAGATAGGTATATAGGTAGTAAGATAGTTAGATCGATAGTTAAAAAGTTAGAGAAATAGATATACAGATAAAAAGGGAGATAGAAAGAAAAATAGAAAGATACACTAACAGACAGATAGATAGATAGTTAGATAGATAGATAAATTGAAAGTTAGATAGATAGTAATATAGAAATATATATAGAAAGATAGATATATGAAGAGATAGATAACAAATAGAATGATAGATAGAAATATAGATAGACATACTGATAGTTTTATAGAATGATAGGTTGATAGATTGATAGATAAACAATTAGATTGATAGACAAATAGACAAATAGATAGACATGCCAAAAAGTAGATAGAAAAATGAATAAATAGATAGAAAAATAGATAGATAGACATATTGATATATTGACTGATAGATAGATAGATAGATAGATAGATAGATAGATAGATACATAGGTAGAAATGAAGACAAGTAGAGATATAGATTGATATACACATAGACAAATAGATAGATAGATAGATAAGCAAATCATAGATATATAGATAGATGGATGTATAGAAAGAAACAAAATATAGATAGATAGATGCACAAATAGTAAGCACATAGATAAATTGATAGATAGCAAAATAGATAGGTAGATAGGTATATAGAATGATATATAAATAGATAAAAAGATAGATAGATAGACAGATAAACAGATAAATAGATAGACAGATAGATAGATAGATAGATAGATAGATAGACAAATAAATAGATAGATAGATAGATAGATAGACAGATAGAAAAATAAACACATAGATAGATAGACAAATAGATATGTAGATAGTCAGACAAATAGATAGTAAAATAGTAAGATAGATAGAAATAAAGAGAGATATATAGATAGATAGATAGACAAATTGAGAGTTAGACAAATAGACAAATAGAATGTTAGATATATATATATATATATATATATATATACCCATAGATAGAAAGTTAGATAGATAGATAGATAAACAGATAAACAGATAGATAAATAGACATATAGATAGATAGATATATATATATATATATATAGATAGATAGATAGACAATTAGATAGATAAATCGATAGACAAATAAATAGAGAGTTGGCTAGATAGATAGATATAAATATTGACACATTGATAGATAAAAAGATAGATAGACACATAGACAAATAGACACATAAATATATAGACAAATAGATTATTAGATAGATTGATAGATTGATATATTTTTAGATAAATAGATAGACAAAGAGATAGATAGCTAAATATATACACGAATAAATAGATATACATATAGAGAGATAATAAGATTGATTGATTAACATATTAAAAGATTGACAAATAGACAGGTAGATACATAGATAGATAGATTGACAGACATATAGATATATAGTTATTAGATAGGTAGATAGAAAGATATATAAATATAAATATAGTTAGAAAGATAGATATACACATAGTTAGATATACACATAGACACATATATAAGTAGATATGTATACAAATAGATAGATAAAAAGATAAACTAATTGACTGATTGACTTATTGATAGATTGGCAGATAGATAGATAGATAGATAAATAGATAAATAGATAGATAGATAAACAGATAGACACACTAGCAGATTAATAGATAGACCAAAATATAGACCGATAGATAAATATATTGATTAATTGATTGATTGATAAATGGATAGGTAGACAAAATGATAAATAACCAAATTGATTGTTAGATCAAAGTAAACATAGATAGATAGACAAATAAAATAATTGATAAATAGACAAATAGATAGATATATGATAAATAGATAGACAGATAAAAAAATAGACAGATAGATAAATAAATATGTGTTATATATATACAAATAGATAGATTGATTTAAAGATAGATTGATAATTAGATAGATAGTTGGATAGACAGAAAAATAGATAGATAGATATATAGATAGATAAAGAGACATATAGACAAATTCACAAATAGATAGATAAATATATAAATATAAGATAGATAGCTAGATAGATAGACAGATATTTTGATAGCCAGATATACAGATAGTTAGATAGATAGATAAATAGATAAACAGATATATATTTGACATATAGATATATAGATAGACATAAAGATTAATATAAAAATATTTAGATAAATATATAGATAGATAGAAAGATAGGTAGAAAGATAGATAAATAGATAGATAGATAGATAGATAAATAGGCAAATAGATAGATAGATAGATAGATAGACTGATAGAAAGAAAGATAGATAGATAGATAGAAAGGAAGATAGATAGATAGACAGATAGACAGACAGATAGATAGATAGATAGATAGATAGATAGACAAATATATAGATAGACATATAGATAGAAAGATACCTAGATAGATAGATAGATATATAGATTGACAGACAGACAGATAGATATTTAGATAGATAGACAAATAGACATTTAGACATTTAAATAGATAGATAGTTAGATAGATAAATATGTAGATAGACAGATAGATAGATAGATACATAGATAGAAATACAGATAAATAGATTGATACATAAATTGATACTTAGATAGATAGAAAGATATGGAGATAGGTAGATACGCATATAGATATATAATTAGACATAATGATAGAAAAATAGATAGACAAATAGATAGATAGGCAGTTAGAGAGATAGATAGATATACAAATAGAAAGATAGACAGAAAGCGAGATAAATACATAGATCGATAGAAATAAATAAAGATAGGTAGATAGTTAGATAGATAGATAAGAATATAGATAGATAAACATATAGAATGATAGGTTGATATATATATATATATATATATATATATATATATATATATATATAAAGTAATAGATTTATAGATAGTTACGTATATATAAGATACATAGATAGATAGAAAGTTAGAAAGTTAGTTAGTTAGAGAGATATAGATAGATATATAGATATATAAATACATAGAAAGAAAAATAGATAGATATATTGATAAATTGATAGATGGATATACCTATATATAGATAGACATATAGGAAAGATAGATAGATTAAGAGACAAATAGATAGATAAATAGATAGATAGTTAGATAGACAGATATATAGATAGATAGATATGTAAATAAATAGAAAGATCGATAGATATTTTGATGGATTGATAAATTGATATATAGATAAATAGATAGAGAGATAGATAGATAGATAGATAGATAGATTGATTGATTGATTGATTGATATATAAATAGATAAAAAATTAGATAGTTAGATAGATTGATAGACTGATAGAAAGATAGATAGATAGATAGATAGATAGAATGATTGATTGATAGAAAAATAGACACATTTAAAAATAGATAGATAGTTAGATAGATAGATAGATTGATTGATTGGTAGATAGATAGACATGTTTATAGATTGACAGATAGAGAGATAGATAGATAGACAATTAGATAGATAGTCATATAGACAGATAGACATAGAAAGATAGACAGACTGACAGATAGATAAAAATATAGACATACTTATAGGCAGATAAGTTTATAAATAGATAGATAGATAAGGAGATACATAGATAAACAAATAGACAAATAGTTAGTTGGACAAATAGACACATAGGAAAATTTAAAAATAGACAGATAGATAGAAAGAAAGAAAGAAAGATATATAGATAGATATACATATTTATAGATAAATAGATTAACAGATAGATAGATAAATAGAAAGACACATTTATATATACACATTATGATAGATAAATAGTTGATAGATAGATAGAAAGAAGGAAAGATAGATAGAAAGAAAGATAGATAGATAGACAAATAGATAGATTGATATATAGACAGATAGAAATACACAAATTTATACATAGACAGATAGACAAATAGATAGATTGCCACATAGACATACTAACATATAAAAATATAGACATAAATATAGATAGATTTATAGATAGGTAGATATAAAGATAGGTAGATAGAAACATAGAAAGAATAACATATAGAAAGATAGACACGCTACAAGAAAAATCACATATAGATATGGAAAATCTCCTAGCTAAATTTTTTTTTCGTTGCTGAATTGTATATAACGACGGAATAATGACGGAACATTTCCCAAGCTATAGTGCTTATCGTGAAAAATTTACAAGGAAAATATTCCCTAGTTAAATTAGCATGAAAAAAATCCCTAGCTAAAATAGCGAGGGAAAATTCCTTAGCTAAATTAGCGAGGTAAAAATCGCTAGCTATTTTCATTCTAAAATTATTTCATATTTTTAATTTTTTACATAAAATTTAATTACATATTTTAAAATATTTATATTAAATTTAATAATAACATAAATTATAAACCATTATTTATAATTAAAAAAAAATAAAATCAATAAATAAAATAATTTGATACAATATATTAAACAATTAAAACATTAACATAAAAAAACTTGATTACATCTTATTCTGCATCAATGTATCTAATGACAGTGCATAAAGTATGATTTATCTGTGAAATTGATGTTATTTTCTTTCCCCTAGCTCCTCAAGAGCTGCATACTACTCTAGCACCCGAGCATGTCCCTCCATGGCCAATATCTTCTAGTTATTTTTCTTTGATACTCCACGCAAATAGATAACATTGTTACACTTGCATATGGAGCTTAACATACTACATTTACAAACTAATAAATAACAAAATACAATGCCACTGATAAACAGATAGACTCACGCTTGCAACACCAACTGCCATTTGCTAGAAATTTCACATAACAATATAATCATGAGCTTATTTTAAAATTATCATATCAAGATTTTTCCAATATTTCCAGTAAACTGCTCATCAACATAATCTTCTGTTTTGCCTAGTTTCACGCATCAGTCTAGGTTAATTATAAGAAAGTTAGAAAGTACCAAACAAAATAGAAATGGAAGTTGAAATGACAATAGGCTATATGGTATTGAATTTTTGCACACCTGTAGGTTCATATAGGAATCCAACGAAGCAAAAAAACTTGAAACAAACAAAAAAAACGAGAAAAAAATGCAAAGCACAGGAAAATAACACATGGTAGCCCCCTATGTATTCCATTCCCCACTTGAGTTTTACAATGACCGTCTTCAGAGTCAAGTTGTTAAGAAAAGGCTTGGGATTAATGGGTATGGCCTGTAATATTTAGTAATAAAAAAACTAATGAACGATGTTATCACTACTAAAAATTATGATAATACCTACCAAAAAATTCGATAGCTAATTGTTGTCCAACATACGACCAGTTAGTGACCAAAATAAAGAAACGAAAAAAGAATTTTTATCAATCAAAGACCGACCATAATTACCAATCAAATATTTTTGGTCGGTAATCAGTTTGTAGGGTGGTTATCGAATATATTACCGATCATTTAACAACCTAGCATTATACTTGGTCGCTATAGTCTTTTTTCAAATTATTTATAGCTCCGTACATACCGACCATTTACTGACCAAATATATAGGTCGGTAATTACTGACCAATTGATGATTAATTTACAGATTTGAAAAGGCACTTTGGAGAAAAATCTTCAGCCGAAATTCCCGAGCAACTAACGACCATATATTGCCGACCAAATATATTTGGTCATTAATATGATTTGTAAATAAAAAAGGAATTAAAGAAAAATATTCCCAAAAGATTACCAACCATTTAACGACCAAAAATATATAACCATTAAAAATGGTTAGTATAGTGGTTATCCAATATATTTTTAAGGTTATAATTTTCGACCAAACTACCGACCAAATATTTAGGTCAGTAATTACTGACCATTTCACCACGGAATACAGACCATAACTTCTGACTAAAATGTTATTGGTCAGAAATTGTCAATAAATTAGGATGGAAATAGCAAATAGAAATTACCGACTAATTATCGACCATTTAACAAACAAAAGTGTGTTCTCATTAAAATTGGTCGGTAAATTAGACTTCCAAATACTTATAAAATTTTCTCATCGACCGTTTGTCGACCATAATTTTGGTCAGTAATCCATTGTTTTAAATTTTTGATTTAAAAATCATAGGCTAAATCATTATAACCTAAAATCATCGAAATTCTATTGTTTTTCCAAAACAGAGCCGACTGTAAGCACAAAATCAGAAAAATTTTATATTTCTTCTGAATTCAAGTAATTTTTTCTTTATTCTTCTCCTTCGAAAATCTAATACACATCTCCGTCTCTCTGAATTATATATAGACATTCGGAAAATCATTATTTCAGTATATTCAGGTATTAGGTTTTTTCTCCTCCTCCTAATTTCTTAAATTTTGCTTCAATTTGATTTAATCTAATATGATTTTGACTCGACACAATTAATTAATCTATAATTTTTAATTTTTAAAATTTATTCATCTACTGTTTATATTTTTAAGGTTGTAGTGATTTTGATTTCAATTACATGATGTTTGCATTCGAATAATCTTAATTTTAATGGTTTATATTTATATAATCATATGACATTATGTATAAATGTCTATACTTTAATATAGATAATGATTTATGTTAATTAAAACTTTTATTTAATGTTAATCTTAAATGTCTATAATAGTATATATAATCTTTTATACATTTATATAATCGAAGATATTATGCATAAATGTCTATACTTTAATATATATAAATGTATTTTAAATAGACATTGATATATTTATATAAACATATAAAGTTATATATAAATATTTATACATATGTATTAATGTTTATAAATATCTATTCAAAATTTATATTAAACTATCCATTTTTATATTTTCTTATATAATAATTATGTAATATTAAAAGATTATACAATTTTGGAAATATTTATAATACTTATTATTTTTTATATAAATATAGAATTTTTATAATGTTTATATAAATGTAATATATATACTATATATTATATATAAAAGTGTTATATATAAATATAATAATATTTAAGTAACATTTATAAAAATATTTTATTCACAAATATTATATAGATTCACGTATTCAATTATATAATCATATACCATTTTATATAAAAGTATTTTAAACCATATTTATAATAAATTAAACTACTTTTATAACTTTATTTATAACTTTATATAACTAATTTGTAACTATATAATAATGTAGAACTATATGTATAATTCTATATAACTATATTTCTAAAAAAAATATACTATTTGTATAATAATATGTAACTATATATAATTATATTTTATTAAATGTATACCTATATAAATGGTAAATATAAATATATCTTTAACCACATACATATTTATAATTATATGTGTATAACTATATATAAATATTTGTATTAATATGTAACACTATATAATTAAATATACCTATATTTGTAACTCTATATACATAATTGTATTAATATAATTGAATTAAAATATTTGTTTATATCATTGTATATATTTATGTATAACTACTTATCACTACTTGTATACATATATCTATATATAACTATTTGTTTAAATATATATAACTATTTATAATTATATATATTATAGGTAAAATAATATATAACTATAAATAATTGTATCTTACTATGTGTATAACTTTAAAAGTTTTATTCATAATTATATTTAAATATTAAATTTATAGCTTATATTTAATATATATTTGTATATAGTAGTATATAAAAAAGTATTTTACTATATCTATACCTATACATAACTATATGTATAAAAAATTATATTATAAAATATAAAAACCTACATGTATAAATATACATTTCACTATATGTGTAACTATATGTATAATAACATGTAACAATATTTATAATTACATGTATAACAACATACAATATTATGTTAAACTAAATGAGTATAACTATATATAAATATTTGTATATCTAAATAAATGTCTATATAATTATATATAACTATAATTGTAACTTTATATACATTTATGTATTAATATAATATTAGCAAAAAATATTTTTATAACATTGTTTATATTTATGTATAACTACTTATTGCTACTTGTATGAATATATTATATATAACTATATGTTTAATTATATATAACTATTTATAACTATATATATTATATGTAAAATAATATATAAGTACAAATAATTGTATCTTACTATGCGTATGACATTAAAAGTTTATGCATAATTGTATTTAAATATTAGATTTATAGCTTATATTTAATATATATTTGTAAATAGTAGTATATAAAAAAGTATTTTAGTATATCTATACCTATACATTACTATATGTATAAATATATAAAATTAATTAACAAATATATAAACATACATGTATAGATATATGTTTAATTATGTGTAACTAAATGTATAACCACATGTAACTATATTTATAATTACATGTATAACAACATACAACATTATTTTAAACTATATATGTATAACTATATATAAATATTTGTATAACTAAAAAAATGTCTATATTATTATATATAACTATATTTGTAAATATATATACATTTATGTATCAATATAAAATTAAAGCAAAAAAAATATTTATAACATTGTTAATATTATATGTATAACTGCTTATAACTACTTGTATGAATAAATCTAAATATAACTATATGTTTTAATTATATATAACTATTTATAACTTTATATATTATATGTAAAATAATATATAACTATAAATAATTGTATCTTATCATGTGTATATCTTAAAAGTTTGAAGCATAATTATATTTAAATATTAAATTTACAGCTTATATTTAATATATTTTTGTATATAATATTATATATAAAAGTATTTTACTATATCTATACCTATACATTACTATATGTATAAATATATAAAAAAATTAACAAATATAAACCTACATGTATAAATATACGTTTAACTATATGTGTATCTAAATGTATAACCACATATAACTATATTATAATTACAACATTCCGCATTATTTTAAACTATATGTGTATAACTATATATAAATATTATTATAAATAAATAAATGTCTATATAATTATATATAACTATATTGTAACTATATATACATTATGTATTAATATAATCAAAGAAAGAAAAATTTTATAACGTTGTTTATATTTATTTATAACAACTTATAACTACTTGTATGAATATATCTATATATAACTATATGTTTAATTATACATAGCTATTTATAACTATATATATTATATGTAGAATAATATATAACTATAAATAATTGTATCTTACTAAGTATATAACTTTAAAAGTTTTATGCATAATTATATTTAAATATTTTATTTGCAGCTTATATTAAATATATATTTGTAAATAGTAGTATATAAAAAAGTATTTTAGTATATCTATACCTATACATTACTATATGTATAAATATATAATATTTAATTAACAAATAAATAAACATACATGTATATATATATATATATGTTTAATTATATATGTAACTAAATGTATAACCACATGTACTTATATTTCACTACAAGAAAAATCCCATATAGTTAGGGACAATTGCGTAGCTAAATGAGCATTTTCCATCACTAAAAGGAATATAGCGACGGATTAACAATGAATCATTGCCCTATCTAAAGTGCTAGTTACTAAAAATTAGCAAGGGAAAGTGTCCCTGGCTAAATATTTAGTGATGGACAAATCACTAGCTAAAAAAATATTTTACCTAACAAAATTAGCAAGCTAAATGAGATTTTCCGTCGCTAAACAAAAATAATGATTGAAGATTTCCCAAGCTAAAGTGTTGGTCGGTATATTTTAGTGATGGAAATAGTCCCTAGCTAAATAAATTTAGCAATGGAAAATCCATTGCTAAAATAAAGATTTCCCTTGCTAAATTAGCTAGGGAATTCTCCATAGCTATTTTAGCAATGGATTTTTCCCTTGCTAATTTATCAAGAGATTTTTCCCTAGCTATTTTAATTTCAAAACTTTTTTGAGAAATTAATTTATTTTAAAATTTTTAATTAAATATTTTAATATATTTATATCTAATTGAATATAAAAAGAACTATAAATTATTTATAATAAACAAAGAATAAAATCATTTAATAACTTATTCTAATATAATATTTTACATAATTGAAACTAAAAAAACAAAATTTTATTACATCTTATTTATCAATGTTTCTACCACAATGCATAAAGTATAATAAATCTATTCATTGACGTTGCTTTCTCTCCCTCTGCTCCTTCGATCACCATTTTCTAGTGCGACAAAGCTGATGAGTCACGACACGTAATGTTTTATGTAAAAAGTATCACTTATACAAGCTTTGTATAAGAAACAATACGGTATCATATCTATAAGAAAATTAAACCACTTAGTCAAATTATAATAGAAAAAATGTTATGTTTTGATAAATATATAATCTTGATGTATATATGTAAATATATACTATCATTTCACTCATACATATATTACTATAGTATATGTACATAAAAACTATAGTATTATATGTACATATATACTGAGTACAAATATACTCACTATATATGTACATAAAATACTATAGTATTATTTGTACATATATACGGACTTTATTCGTACATATATACTGCATTTGTTGCTGTTGTAGCTGTTCTTGCTGTCGTTGCCACTCCTACCGCTGCTGCTGTCACTGCCAATGCCACTACTACTACTACCACTACCACCGATGCCTTTACTACCACCGTTGCCTCTACTGCCACCACTACTGTAGATGCCACCGATCCCGCCATCACTGCCATCACCGTCGTCACTGTCTAATTCAAACGGCTGGCACCAATGCACCCGCAGATGATGCTACGACTACTACTGCAGTAGCCACTACCACCACTACTACCATCACTGTTGTTGATGCCACAACCGCCATTGCCACGCTCTGCCACCTACTACCCGCTGCTAACCTCCATTGTCACTATTACCGCTACCCTCCACTACTACTGCCTACCCACCGATGCTATTGCGCTTCTGCCACTGCTAACACTACTACCACCCTACTACTATCGCCGATGCCGCCCACTACTACTGCCACCGCAGTCACAATCACAGTCGCAATCACAGTCACTGCCACCGCTACTACTGCCACCGATGTCGTCACAGTCACCGCCGTAGCCGCCACTATTGCTACCCGCAGTCTCCATAGCCACCACTATCACTGCCACAACCACTGCTCCTGCCATTGTCTCTGCCGCAGCTACCACAAACCACCACCGCCACTTCTCCCGCCGCCACTGCCGCTGCCATCATTACCACTACTATCACCTGCTGGCGCTGCTATTATTACTAATAATAGGCTTTTACATACCTATAATAGGCTAAAGCTCTACCCAAAAAAATTCAGAGACATACAAACATATTCACAAATATATAAAAACAAATATTATAGACATGAACAAACATAAATTAAAGTTGATTGTTATACAACTTCAACAAAATTTTAATTAAATAGTTTAATATTTTTATATTAAATTGAATAAAAATAGAAACTATAAATCAAAATTTCAAATTAAACAAAAAAATTCATTTAATAACTTATTCGTATACTGTATTTTAAATAACTAAAAAAATAACAAAATTATATTATGTCTTATTAATCAATGTATCTACCGGCTATGCATAAAGTATAATCTATCCATGCATTGACAATGCTTTCTCTCCCTCTGCTCCTCTGATCGCCAACTTTATGTTGCAAAAAAAGTTGTATGAGTCATTGTGCTTCATGTCTGTTGAAAAATTTCTTCACTTATACAAGCTTCGTATGGGAAACAATGCGGTATCATATATGTAAGAAATTTAAACTACTCAATCAAATCAAAATAAATTAAAAAAAACTATTTTGTAAATATATATTACTACAGTAAATATGTGCATATATACTGGCATTTGACTCATACATATATTACCTGTAGTAAATGTACATATAAACTATAATATTATGCATACATATATACTAGGTACATATTTACTCATTATATGTGCATAAAATACTACAGTATTATATGGACGTATATACTAACTATATACGTACGTATATACCACATTTGTTGTCATTGTTGTTGCTTCCAGCTTCGCTACCACTCCTGCCACTGCTTGCCACAGACGCCGCTGCCACCCGCTGACCCCTCTACCACCTCTGCTATCAGTTGCCCGCCACTCCCACCACCACCGCTACTACCACTATTGATAATAGGCTTTTACAAACCTATAATAGGCTAAAACTCTACCCAAAAAATTTAGAGACACACAAAGATTTTCAAAAATATATAAAAATAGTTATTATAGACATGAACAAACACAAATTAAAGTTGATTATCATACAGCTTCGACAAAAATTTAATTAAATAATATAATATTATTAAATTAAATTGAATACAAACCAAAACTATAAATGAACATTTTAAATTAAACAAAAAAAATTCATTTAATATCTTATTCTAATACACTATTTTAAATAACTATAACAAAAAAAATAACAAAATTTTATTACATCTTATTAATTAATGTATCTACCAATAGTGCATAAAGTATAGTCTATCCATGCATTGACGTTGCTTTCTCTCTCTCTACTCCCTTGGCACCAACTTTATGGTGTGAAAACCCTATCTGATTCACGTGTGGCATGTCTGTTGAAAAATTCCTTCACTTATACAAGCTTCGTATGGGAAACAATGTGGTACCATATCTGTAAGAAATTTAAACCACTCAATCAAATCAAATTAAATAAAAAAACTATGTTTTTATAAATATATATTACTATAGTAAATATGTACATATATACTACATTTCACTCGTACATATGTTTACTATAGTATATGGACATATAAACTACAGTATTATACGTACATATATACCGAGTACATATATACTCAGTATATATGTAGTAAAAATACTATAGTATTATATGTACATATATACTGACTATATACGTACATATATACTGCATTTGCTACCGTTGTTGCTGCTCCTACTATCGCTGCCGATCCTGATGCTGCTGCTTCAGTCCCTGCCGCTGCTGCTCTTGCCTCTACTACTATCATTGCTGCCACTACTACCACTACTACTTGTGCTGCCACCACTGCCAGTGCTATAGCTACTACTACTACTGCAGCCATTGCTGGTGCTGGCGCTACTGCCACTGCTTCCACCGCTACCGCTGATGCAGCTACTGCCTCTGGCACTGATGCCGCTGTTTCCTCCGCGGCAGTCATTATTGCTATTGCCACTATTGCTTCCAATGGCACTACTGCCACTGCTACTATCACTGCCACTACTACCACCATTGCCGATGTTGCCGTTGTTGTAGCTACTACCACTACTGCTGCTGCCACTATCTCTACTGCCGCCACTATCACTGTTGCAGTAGCTGCTGCCGCTCCCATCACTCCCGGTGCTGCCACCACCACCACTACTGAAAATAGTTTTTTACACACCTATAATTGGCTAAAACTTTAGCCAAGAAATTTGAAGCCACAAGAACATATTCATAGATATATAAAAAAAATTATTATAGACATGAACAAACACAAATTAAAGTTGATTGTCATACAACTTCAACAAAAATCCAAAAGATGTACAAACAATTATGTTTAGAGAGAGAGTGTGTGTGTGCAAAAATAAAATGTTTTAAGAATAAAAAAGATAAGATAAGTTAGGCCTCCTTTTGATAAAGCTAAAATCAGTAATATGTGACCCATGCATTAGAAGGATCATGGTAATATCTAAATGTTTTGAATTAGAATTTTTTCTTGTGTCTCACATAATGTGTCTTGCAAAGATTCATAATTAGGTTAATAGGAAAAGCAAAGAACAAAACCAGAAAAAAAAATTGAAACCTGCAAAAAAATATCATAATTATTTGCTACACATAGACAAAAATAAATACTAGTTCATAAATAATTCTCAGACGAAATCATCCTCATAATTTGTAGGGAATGCTAGCCTCTGCTATGAGGTTTCACAGCTAGATCTCGAAATGCTATCTATTGTGCCAATGCCGCTAACTGTGACTCAATATAGGATATCTGCTGTTACATTACATTCTTAATTTCTTTCATCTCAATATTCATTTCTTTAATTTCTTGCATTCTTCCATCAAATTAGTATACTTCTCATCCTTATGTTCTTAATATCATATACTTCTTCCTTCAAATGAGATATCTGCGCATCCGTCATTTTCATTTCGGTCTTCATAACTACAATACATTCATTTGTTTCTAGTGCTTGTTGTTCGACCACCTCATCCACCATTGCTGAGACAGATGAATTAGAAGCACAACTACTATAACAAAATGTCATTCCCTTAGAGTTGATTCTGTACACTTGCTGCTTTTTTCGACCTCCTATGGTCTCCAAATAAATTTGATCATAGTCAATTGGTTGAAGATCCATAGAACCCTCAACTTGTTGATGAGCAGCTGTCACACATTCCTCCATTAGATCTTGAGATAAAATAGAGAAAAAACCTATTCTAGATATATAAAAAATAAAATAAATATTTTTCATTCCAAATAATTTTCATAATGTACTGTAGTTTTATAAAATCTAATTAATATCACAAATTCTTACAGTAATCATCTGAGACTTGTTGTCAACATACTATTTAATTTATGCATCTTCCTAAAAATCTCATAATAATTTGGGTCTCGACCCAATTCTCCAGCCTAGAATATGTTTTTAAAGTCATAAAAAACAAATGATCAAAAAATTTAACAAAATTAATAAAACCATGCAGAGATTTGATTTATTGCACTATTAGGGCAACCACAAAATATATAAATGTTTAGAATTTTAAAATAGTATCAAATCTCGATCGTGCACAATGCTCGACTTTGACCCTCCTGTATATCGATAAATTCTTGTACCTAGTCCAGCTACCTCACTTCATTGATTTTTGCTATTAATATCTATTTTTTTCTTCACATATGGCTCCTCCCAATAATTAAGCCACTCGGGCAGTCATCCTCGGATATAAAATCAGGCATTTCTTTAATATTCTTCAATTTATGGACAAAATCAGAATACCGTTGAGCAGCTTTGATCTCCCATAATGACTTTATCTTTCCATCAAAGTTGGGTACCCATGTGCACTGATTCTATATATAAAAAAATCACAAAAGAATTTATATTAGTAACAAGAACATAATTATTTACTGCTTGAACAATAACCAACATAATATTTAAGTAATTAGATAATTATTTTTCAATGCTTTTATTTTGTTATTTTTACCTGAATATCATTAAAATATGACTCTTATGTCGATTCAGAAACTTTCTTCCTGGAGAATGCTTTAGAATCAACCATTTTCTTGAAGACATTGTAATTATAGTCGAACACTTGTGAGATAGAATAAAACTATACAAATAAATAAATAACAATGAAAACAAACAAATCATAATAATAAAAAAATCCACTGACATTTACATCAAAATTTTTTTTCATGTCATTTTTATATATTTCTTTTTACCTCCCATCGACAATTACAATTTCTAACTTTGCACTAACTACAGAGGAATGTACAGTATTTGATGAGGTCATTGGTTTTGTAAATGGGGGAACATTAGTGTAAAATATGGTGTAAAAGATAGAGATGGATTAAAAGTATGTGCAGGAAGCACAATGGGTTGTGGGCTTACATCTCATAAAGGTGATAGTAGATGTCTCAATGATGGTGATGGTGATAGAAATGAAGATGGTAATTGTGATGTTGAAGTCTGGATATGGTGGCTATGAGATGGTACTGATTCTACAACATGATGTAACATACTAGATGAATTTGGTTCATTTCTATGTCCACGTCCACCTCCACCACGACCATGTCCTTTAGGTGTCATCTTCTGTACAAAATAAAACATAGAACAAATAATAAAGATATGATGAACAAGCATGCATTTTTGAATAAAACACACTGATAGATATCAACAAAATAAAAAAATTCTTTAATAGTTTAATATTATAATAAAATTATAACAATTTAAATATCAGAATCACTATCATCCCCTAATGGATCTTTTGATATTTTGTCTGATTACAATAGAAGTTCAAACTCATCTTTAGATAGAAATTGTTAATCTTCAATTTTATTATGCCACCATTTGAATCACAAAAATTTTCTGGATCTTCATCTACATTCACAGGCTCAATATTATTTATGTCATCTTCTTGGAATGCTGGTGCAATATCTAAGTATGCATTTCTTTTTTGTGATGTTAGTACTTCAAATTTTAATCGAGCTTTGATTTTTCAAATCACCCACCAATCTCTCTTATCATGAGATAAACTTGGATATGTACAATAATATACTTGAGCGACTTGAACTACCATAATAAATGGCTCATATCGATTATATCTGCGTTTATGGTTAACATTCACTAGCTCATAATTCAAATGAATCTTTTTGACCACATTTCATGTAGGATCAAACCACTTGCACTTAAATAATACAATCCTATTATTTTCGAGTCCAGGATACTCCAACTCAATAACTTCTTTGAGTTGACCATAATAATTAATCTCATCTACACTATAACCTGAGCCTTTAATGCATACACCACTATTCAATGTTGTTTTAGAAGAACCATGCCTGATTGTGTAAATTTTATATCCATTAACAGAATACCGAGGATAGGTTGTCACATATCTAATCGGGCCTTTACTTAGATTCCTGAATGAAAATATTTGAATCTCCATTTGAAGCATCAATTGCATGTGACATAAATTAAAAAAATGATATTAACAAATAAAAGATACTAATAAATTAAATAATTCAAAAATTTAAAACTTAAAAATTCTCACAAAATATTTTAACCAATTCACATATTCAGTTTCTAACATATAATCGACATCATTGCTGGAAATTACTGGTTGCCTGTATTTTAACTCAACATAAATGCTGTAGAAATATAAAATGAGAGAGAAAAATGTATATCAATTTTTAATAATTCCTATTAAAGATAAAACTAAACTATGATTAAACATGCAACCATTTTAGATATACATACTCAATATATGGTGCAACCTCCTCACAATTAAGTAAAACGTAGCTCTGAGTTGCTTTGTACCCTTCATCTATTATACAACTTTTCATTGCTCTTCCAAATTCTCTTCCACGGTGCTTGAAGATAGATAGTTTGTCAACAAACACATCTTCTACCATCACATGACCTTCATCATTTGGCAGCACATTTCTATTCTTTGTATTAACATGATCCTCAAAATAATAAGAACAAAATGATGATGCTTCTTCTACTAAAAATGCATTGCAAATTGAACCTTCAACTTTTTCCTTGCTTCTAATATTCAATTTCAACTTAAGAAGATACCTACAACCACAAAGCTAGGTTTCAATTATATTAAATTACAATATTACATTATGTACGAAATAATAAAACACAGCAAAATCTATGTTATACCTTTCAAAAAAATACATCCACATGTATTGCACTGGTCCTGCTATTCTTGCTTCATATGCCAAATGGACTGGCCAATGCTCCATTGAGTCAAAAAAAACTCGGTGGGAATATCCGTTCAAGCTTAGAAATAATAAGTGGAATGTCATTCTCCAGCCTCACCATGTTATCTATTTTAATTGTGGTTGTAGTTAGCTATTTGAAAAACAAACTAAGTTTTATAAGGACCTTCCAACTACTTAGGGGAAGTAATTCATGGAATGCAATTGGTATTATTCTCTGCATAAATACATGACAGTCATGACTTTTCATTCCAAGTAACTTAAGATTCCTAATATCCATGTAGCAATTCATGACACAGACAATATTTGGCACATATCCATCAAGGAATTTCAAATTTTTAACCAATTCACACAATATCTGTCTTGCATTCTTATCAAGTGTATAGCAAGCTTTAGGGAATTTTCCTATTGCCTCATTCAGTTTCAATTCAGGACAACGATAGTAGTCATTCAGCTCTTGTCTTGATTTTAATGTTTTTCTATTTTTCCGTCTACATTAAGGACAGTGTTGAGAACACTATCGAACACACTTTTTTCAATATGCATTACATCAAAGTTATGACGAATTAAATTTGAACTTCCAATATGGGAAGTCCCAATATATACTACGTTTCCTCCAACCAAATATTTTTCCTATTGGTCTATTACTTTCAGAAGCATCCTTTTTAGTTATGTTCTTCAAACCTAACCTATGAATCTCTATCATAATATCATCTCCTGGATGAACTACTGGTGCAACTATCATCGCAGTTTTATTTTTTCGAAATGCAGTTCAATTTCTTCGAAATGGATGATTCGTAGGTAGAAACTTATGATAGTTATCAAACCATGACTGTTTACCACTAAATTTGAGAGTAAATGTATCAGAATTTGTCATGCAATACGAGCATGTGAATCATTCTATATACTCAAGCCAGACAATATTGAATATGCAACAAAGTCACTTACTGTTCACATAAAAGCTGCCCACATATGATTTAACTCTACAATAAGAGGATGTAAGAAAACATCCCACAAATAATTTAACTCTGCAATAAGAGGCTCTAAAAAAATATTGAGCATGTCTTTTGGATTTTTTGGCCCTAGAACAAATATTGACAAAAACATAAATTGCTCCTTCATACACAACCACGGGGACAAGTTATAAGGTGTCACTATCACTGGCCATGTTGAACTATTGTCTAGATTGCCTAAATGGTTGAAATCAATCAGTGCAAAGACCTAATTTCACATTTCGACTTTCTACTACAAAATCTTGATGTATATTATTAAAATGGTTCCAAGTAAGTGAATCTGATGGATGACGCATTACCCCTTCTTCAACCTCATGCTCAAAATGCCACCTCACATCATTTGTTGTAGCATTTGATACATATAGTCTCTGTAGTCGAGGAATTAATGGAAAATAATATATCTTCTTAAAGAAAACCTTTAATTTTTGTCGCATATCTATAACACAAGGTGCGTTCTTAAATCTAGGATGATCACAAAACATATAGATAATAAAATCACTATCACCACCCCAATATAACATACATCCATTTAAACAACAATCAGTTTTTTTCACTGGTAGACCCATTCCTCATAGTAACTTCTTAATGTTGTAAATGTTATTAGTGATCAAATTATTATCCGGAACAATCTCCTTCATAAGTTTTACCACCTGATCAAATAATTTCTCAGACATGTGATTTTCTAAGTTAATGCTCATAAGTTGAGCTACAAGTGACAATTGTGAATGTGTTTTACAACTAGGCCACAACTATTTATCTGCAACTTTAAGCATTTCATAAAATTCCTGAGCTTCAGGATTAGGTTGTTCATCCATGTTATCCATATTGAAGTCAGCATCATCAGCTTCCGTGATCATTTTATGGAATGTGTTTGATGATTCTTTACTACAAGGAAATGATTCAGTACCCTCATTTTTCTCAATATTCAGAGCCATTGTACTTTCCCCATCATAAATCCAAACAAAATAATTCAGCACAAAGCCATATTTAGCCAAATGGTATCTCATAGTGTTTGCATACAAAAAGGAATATTGTGACACTTGTGATGATTACATGGACACTTAATTATTTTTCCATCCATCAATCTCAATTGACTACATGCAAAATTGAAGAAAGTTTCAAGCCCAGTCAAAAAATCTTTATTCAAAAATCTATTAATAAACCTTTTGTACATCCATTGATGATCTGAACTATTTTTTCCCAATTTTATATTCAAAAAATAATGAACAATCATTATTTTTAATAAAACATTCTATTACTTCAAAATATACAAATAATTAAATAAAATTACTTATAGATGAATATTTAAAAATTAAATATCATGAATATCGAGGCAATGCATTTGTAGAATCTACTTGAATAGATAAAGTAATTTTTAGAATGATAAAGTTTAAAATATATATCATAGTAATACTAGATAAAGGGAGAAAAATATGATAATACACAAGAAGGAAAGCAAAAAAGAAAGACATTAAAAGTTTGAAGGAGGAGAGGGGGAGAGAGAGAGAGGGTGGGGAGAAAGAGGGGGAGAGAAATGGGGAGATGGGGCAGATAGAGAGAGGGGAGAGGGAATAAGAAGGAGGGAGAGAGGGGGAGAGAAATGGTGAAAGGGAGAAGGAGAGGGGGAAGAATGGGAGAGAGAGGGAGAGAAAGGGGGGAAAGAGGAAGAGAGATAGAGAAAGAGGGGGAGAGAGAGGGAGAGAGTGAGAGAGAGAGAGAGAGAACATGCAAGAAAGAAGAGCAAGAAAGAAAATAATAAGAGAGAGTATGTGACACTTAAAGAAAAAGTGGAAAAGAGTGATAGAAAAAATTTGAGAGGGACAAAGAGACACATAGAGAGAGCAGTGTTAGAATGAAGAATTATATAAAAAAAATAAAATTCTTTCAGTACAAACTTATCAAATATTACACCTTTTATTATACCTATGTTCATATTTGAGCCTGAGGCCTAAGGGCTGGGGCTAGGTAAGAGTATGACCCTTATTTGTATTATATCATATATGAGCCTGATCAATGGACACTCTCATGCTATGTGCTTACATATTGTTGATATTATATCTTTAGCCATTTATTTCAAGTTAGTGCAACAAATTAGTATTATCCCATATATAATTATATGTTAGTATACATATAGCAAATATAGTTATAAATAGTTACATATAGGTAAACATATAATTATATATAGATATATGCATACAAGTCGTTATAAGTAAATATAAATAAATATATACAAAGTTATAAACAATAATATAGATTTACATATATGTATAAATAATTAAAAATAACGATTTATTTAGTCATATAGAGTTTTTTATAGTTATACAAATATTTATATATAGTTATATACATATAGTTAAATATTATGTTGTATGTTTTTATACATATAATTATAAATATAGTTACATGTAGTTATACATATAGTTACACGTATAGTTAAACTTATATTTATACATGTATGTATATATATTTTTTCATATAATTTTATATATTTATACATATAGTTATGTATTAGTATGGATATACTAAAATATATTTTTTATACTGATATATAAAAATGTATATTAAATATATGTTATTAATTATATATTTAAATATAGGTATGTATAAAGTTTTTATAGTTATACATATAGTAAGATAGAATTATTTATAGTTATATGTTATTATACATATAATATATATAGTTATAAAAATTTATATATCATTATATATATTTATATATATATATACGATTAGTTATATTTAGTTATACATAAATATATACAATGTTATAAACAAATATATAGATTTACATATATCTATACATATATGTATAAATAGTTAAAAATATAGGTATATTTAATTATATAAAGTTATATTTAGTTTTACAAATATTTATATATAGTTATACACATATAATTAAACATAAAGTTGTATGATTTAATACATGTAATTATAAATATAGTTACAAGTGGTTATACATATAGTTACACATATAGTTATACTTATATTTATACATGTAGGTATATATATTTATTCATATAATTTTTTAAATTTATACATTTATTTATGTATAGGTATAGTAAAATACATTTTTATATACTAATATATACAAATGTATATTAAATATAAGATGTAAATTATATATTTTAATATAGTTATATATAAAACTTTTATAGTTATATATATAATAAGATACAATTATTTATACTTATATGTTATTCTACATATAGTATATATAGCTATTAATATTTATTATATATTTAAACATATAGTTATATATAAATATATTCATACAAATAGGTATACATATATATATATGAAGTTATAAATAAATATATAAATTTACATATATGTATACATAGTTACAGATATAGGTTTATTTAATTATATAAAGTGTTATACAATTATACAAATATTTATATATAGTTATAGAAATATTTATATATAGTTATACACATATAGTTAAATATAATGTTGTATGTTATTATATATGTAATTATAAATATAGTTACATGTGGTCATACATATAGTTACACATATAATTATACTTATATTTATAATGTAGATATATATATATATATATATATATATATATATATTTATTTATTTATTTATTTATTTATTTATTTATATAATTTTATATATGTATACATATAGTTATCTATAGGTATATATATGGTAAAATATATTTTTTATATACTAATATATAAAATGTATATTAAATATTTGTTGTTGATTATATTTTAAAATATAGTTGTGTATAATATTCTAAAGTTATACATATAGTCAAAGATAATTATTTATAGTTATATGTTTTTATACCTTTGGGATCCAAAGGCAAAAAGACACAAAACAGAATATAAACAAGTTTGACTTACAACATATCAGAACAAAGTAAATGCAGTCTTTTATTTTAGGCGTGCAATATATAAATATAAATACAATTTGAATTCCCATAGAAATAGATGATGTCATCCACTTAACAGAACAAAACTCAAGTAAAATAGGTAAAAATTAGATCCACATCCAGATATGTCAACAAACTTTGCCTAATCCTACTAAAATTGTTTATAATTTGCTAGCAATGTAATTGGAAATCAAATCAAGACCATCGTTGAGATCTCTCCAGAGGTAGCACAGGTGCTCTGAATGTGCCAATGGCATTGGAGAAGAGAGTGAAGTACTAGCTTGTCAGTAATTTCTGCTGCATTCATCACATTGGGAAGATCTTGCTTATTAAAAAATACCAGTAAAACTACATCACGAAGCTTTTCCTCATTTAGCATCCTATGCAACGCATCTCTGGCTTCAACTACTCGATCTTTATAATTGCTATCCACCACAAATATGTGACCTTGGATTTTTTGGAAGTAATCCCTCTAGAAAGGGTGAATCTTGTCTTGACCCCTAACATCCCACACAATGAAATTGATGATTTTGTATTTAATAGTCTCTACAATGAAGACAATATTAGGTATTGTGGAGATAATTTAACCAAGCTTCAACTTATACAGAATGATTTTCTTTCCTACAACATCAAGACCTAGAATCAAAATCCACATCTTCTTGTTGGCAAAGAGACTATTGAACAACTTTGTGAACATAAACCCCATTTCTTCCACTAAATCTCAATTCCTTTTTCGTATGGTAGTAAATAGATTTGATGAGAGAAATAAAAAGAATAAATATACCTTAAGAGATGGTCACTAGAGAGAGCGGTCAACCTTTATATGTTCTTATACCTATAGTAAATATAATAAAAATTGAGTTATATATAATTAAACATATAATTATATATAAATATATTCATACAAGTAGTTATAAGTATTTATACATAAATATATACAAAGTTATAAATACATATATAGATTTAATTATATGAATACATATATGTCTACATAGATACAAAAATAATTATATTTAATTATATAAAGTATTACATAGATATAAAAATATTTATATATAATTATATACATATAGTTATAAATAGGTATGTAGTTAAAGATATAGTTATATATAATATTTTTATAGTTATACGTATAGTAAAATACAATTATATATAGTTATATATTATTATACATATGATATATTTTGTTAAAAATATAGTTATATAGAATTACTCATATAGTTATAAAATATTATATAGTTTAAAAAATAGTTATATATAGTTATTAATTTAGTTAAAAAAAATAGTTTACATAGTTACAAATATAGTTAAATATAATTATGAAGAGTTTTATATAGTTATACAAATATTTATAAATAGTTATCATATACAGAGATAACAACACATGCTAAAATGCCCAATTGAATTACACAAATATAGAGAAAGAACTTGTATCAACAATCTTTTCTTTTGGAAAACTAATATCATATTTAGTGGGGACCAAAGTCATAGCATATACTAAATATTCTATAATCAAATATCTCAAAGAAAAGTAAGATGTCATGCCTAGATTGATTTGATGGATTTTACTATTACAATAGTTTGAATTAGATATATGAGATAAGAAATGTAGATATAATCAAAATTTAAAATAGCTTATCAAGTTTAGAAAAAGAAGATAGAAGAGTTTTTTTTAGAAGATATTATATAGATTTTTTTATTTGAACAAATTATAGTATTGAATGAAAATGTAACTTCATGGTATGTAGTATTGAATGAACCTTATAATTACAAGTAGTACTTTGATCAAATTTTGAGGCAAAGTGTTATAGATGGGAGATTAGTAGTATCTTGCAATAATGTCACTTTTTGATCATGCTCTCACAAATTTCTGGAACATGTTAATATTTCTGTGCTCAAGTATTTTTCTTCTCAAAATTAATGTTGATATTTACATATAAATGCATAAATATATATGTGCATATACACTGCACTACACACACACACACATTTATACCTCCATATACATTACTATACATTATATATCAGCATACACATTTTTGTAATTTTGTATATATTTACACATGTATTTACTTTTTCAAAGTAGTGTGTATATTCTTGTATGTATGCTTATACTAATGTACACCCACAAACACACACATATACCTATATACAAAATATATTTTTAAAGTTACACATGAAACGATTTATATATATATATATATATATATATATATATATATGTTTGTGTGTGTATGTGTTTAAATGTATTTAAACTTTTTTGATTTTGAAAATTTAATTAAAATAAAATATTATATATTGTACACAATATATAAATATTGTAAATTCTTTATATTTAAAACAAATATTTGTGTGTGCGTGTGTAAGCGTGTGTGTATGTGTGTGTGTGTGTGTGTGTGTGATATATAGTAATGCATAAAATAAAACTATGATTTAAATATATGAGTTTCTATTTTATTCAAATAGTTGTTTTTTTAATATTTATATTAAAATAACTATAATTATACTCATATAAATAAATGAAGTTGACTATATTTGTAAATTATTTTATTTTTACAATTATGTTAAAAATGAAAATATAGTTCATAATAGATAAGAAAATTTTTCTTTTTCTATATACTTTTTTTATTAAAATATTAATGTCTACTGAAAAATTTTATTTTGTAAAAAAATTTTATTTTTAAAGTTTTATCATTGTAAATTGAAACTACATCACATATCTATTTTAGAAATTTTTTATAATATTTATTACACAAATATATTATATCTTGTTTTGTAATTTACAACATGAATTTTAACAAATGAACATTTTATTATAAATCAATTTTAGTTAAATGATATTTAGTGAAACAAAAATACAAACCCTAAACATATTTATATATAGTTTTTCATGTTATTATATATATTTAGACATATAGCTATGTATAGGATTTTGATGTATATAATACATTTATATATAGTAATATGTTGATATACATATTGTTAAATAAATTTATATATAGTTATATATATATATATGTGTGTGTGTGTGTGTTGTGTGTGTGTGTGTGTATTAAATATGTTATATGTCTATCTATCTATATATCTGAATATCTATCTAACTCTCTATTTCTCTATCTATCTATTTGTCGATCTGCCAATGTATGTATCTTTCAATCAATCTTTATTTGTTTCTATCTATTTGAAATTTTTTCTATATATATATATATATAACTATTTATCTATATTTGTGTGTAACTATATATTTATTTATCTATCTATCTATTTGTCTATCTATCTATCTCACTTTCTCTTTATCTCTCTATCTATTAATTTATATATCTATTTATCTCTTTATCTATTAATTTGTCTATATGTCTATCTATCTATCTTTTTGTCTATCTATATATCTATCTATATATCTATCTATCGATCTCTCTTTATCTATCTATCTATCTACATATCTATCTATCTATCTATATGTCTATTTATCTTTCAATCTATCTATCTACGTAATTGTCTATCTTTCGATCGATCTATCTATCTATTTGTCAATCAATCTATTACCGTATCTATGTATATGTCAATATGTCTATCTATTTGTATGTATATTTATCTATCTGTCTATTTGTCTACCTATCAATCTATATATCTATCTATGTATCTAAATTCTATTTGACTATCTATCAATAGTCTATATATCAATCAATCAATCTATTTATATATATGTATATCTATCTATCTATCTGTTGATATGTCATTCTATCCATATGTCTTTCTGTCTATCTGCATATCTATCAATATGTCCAGCTATCCATCTATTAATCTCACTATCTTATGATTTATCTAACTATCTATCTATCAATTCATCTATATGTCAATCTATCTATCTACTATTTTTTTATATATATATCTATTAGTATGTATATTTTTATATCTGTCGAACCCTCTATCTATATATTTGTTATCTTTCTATCTATCTATCTAACTATTAATATATCTATACATCTATCTAATTATCTATCTGTCTAGTTGTCTATTTATCTATATGTCAGTCTATGTATCTATCTCTCTATTTGTCTATTTATCTATATGTCAGTCTATGTATCTATCAAACTATCTTTATTTATATCTGTCTATCTATTTATCTGCCTATTTTTCTATATATATATATATATATATATATATATTTCTCTATCTCTCTCTCTCACTCTCTCTCTCTATTTGTCAATCTCTCTAACTATCAATCTATCTTTGTGTGTAATTCTTCTTTATTTATTTATCTGTCTATGCATCTATTTGTCAACTTGTATATCTATCTATATCTATCTATCTAACTTTCTTTCTCACTTTATCTCTTTCTCTTTATCCATCAATGTGTATCTCTATCTATCTATCTATTTTTCTATCTATCTATCTTCTATCTATCTATTTATATATCTATCTATCTATTTATACATCAATTATTTGTATATATATAGTTCTATCTACTTGCATATCTGAATATCTATCATTTAATCTATCTAAAAATCTTTCTATCTTTTTATCTACCTATCTATTTATATATCTATCTATATATTAATCTATTTATCTAACAATATACATTTCTATCTAAATATATGTATATTAGTTTATCTAAAAATATTTCTATCTATTTGTCTATCTATCTATTTGTCTATCTATCAATCTATCAATCTAATTATCTATCAATCTATATATCTACTTATCTATCTATGTATTTATCACTCTGCACATATCTTTATATCTATATCTATTGATCTCTCTAAATAAACATCTCTATTTATGTCTATTTGTCTATCTATATATATGTCTATCAGTATATCTATTTATATATCTATCTATCATTCTTGCAATCTGTGTATTTGTCTACTTGTCTATCTATCAATATATCTATCTATCTAACTTGGTAACTTTCTATTTATATGTCTAACTATCTTTCTGTGTGTCTGTCTATTATCTATCTATCTATCGATATGTCTATTTATTTATGTGTATACCTATCTATCTATTTGATTATCTATCTTTCTATCTAATTATTTATCTATCTATCTAACTATCTATATTTCTATGTATCTATCTATTTTTCAATGTGTCTATTTGTCTATTTGTCGATATGTCTATCTATCTGTTTATCAATTTATTTATCAATATATTTGGTTATTAGTCTATATGTTTATCTTTCTCTATATCTATCTCAATCTAACTAACTATCTATCTATCTATCATTCTATCTATAAATATATTTATTTGTGTATCTGTCTATTATTCTCTAAATGTACCTATCTATTTGTCTATCTTTCTATAATTATATCTATAAATCTATCTATTTGTCCATTTGTCAATTTATCAATTTCTCTATCTATCTATTTGTCTATCTATCATCTGTCAATATTTTTTTTTGTTTATCTATCTATCTATCTATTTGTGTGTGTGTATATATATATATATATATATCTATCTTTCTATTTCTTTATCTAACAAAATATCTACATATCTATGTATCTATTTTTCATTCTAATCTATCGATCTATCTGATACATCTAACAATCTTTTATCGATCTATCTGCCTATCTATCTATCTATTGATCTTTCTAACTATCTATCTTTCTCTTTATCAATTAGTCTATCTATCTATATATCTATCACTATTTGTCTATATGTCTATTTGTATATCTATCTATTTGTATATCTATTTATCTATATATCTATCGATTATTTTATAGTCTATTTGTATATCTATCTATCAATCTTTATATTTGTATACATATCTATCTGTCTATATCTCTATATATCTATATGTCTTTCTGTCTATCTATCTATTTGTCTATATGTCTAGCTCTCCATCTTTCGATCAATCAATCTTTTGATATATATAACTTTCAATTTGTCTATTCTTCTATATGTTTATCTATCTTATTGTCTATTTTTCTATCTTTTTATCTGTCTCTTTGTCTATATATATATATATATATCTATCTAAATGTATATCTATCTATCTATCTATGTATATGTCAATCTCTCTATCTATATATATGTTTTGTGTGTGTGTGTGTGTGTGTGTATATATATATATATATATATCTAACTATATATCTGTCTATCTTTCTATTTGTAAATCTATCAATCTATGTATTTATCAAACTATCTTTTATTGTATCTGTCTATATATATATCAGACTATATGTCATTTCTATCAATCTATCTATTTGTGTGTGTATATATATATATATACATATAACTATAACTATTTATCTATCTATTTGTCTATCGGTCTATTTGTCTATCTAACTAAATATCTGTCAATCTATGTATCTGTCTATATGTCTCTGTGTTATCTATTTATCTATCTTTTTTCTGTCCATATATCTATCTATATATGTTTTTATTTGACTATTTATCAATCTATCTATCAGCCTAATTGTCCATTTGTTTATCTATCTATCTATTTACCTATTTATCTATCTCTTTATTTGTCTATCTATCTCTTTATCTATCTATCTATCATTCTCTCTATCTATCTTTCTATCTATCTAACTATTATACTATCTATGTGTCTATCTATCGATCAATTTATCTATCTATTTATATATTTATCCATTTGTTTATCTATTTATCTATTTATCTATCTCTCAATCTCTCAAAGTTACTATTTATGAATCTGTCTATGTCTACCTATCTATTTGTCTATTTGTCTATTTGTCTATCTATCTATATGTCTATCTAAATATCTGACTAATTATTTCTCTTAATATCTGACTATTTATCTATCTGAATATCTATCTATTAGTTTATATATATATATATATATATATGTCTATCAATCTATTTATCTATCTATCAGTCTATTTGTCTATCTCTCTAACTAACATTTTATTTATCTATCTATGTGACTATCTATCACTCTATCAATATATCCTTCTGTTTGTTTATCTATATATTTATCTCTCTACCGATATCTTTATATCTCTATGTGGGTATCTGTTGAATCGTCTATCTCTTTATAAGCATTATTGTCTATTTGTATATATGTGTCTATCTATCTATCTAATTATCTTTCTTTCTATCTATCTATCTAACTATCTTCATTTCTATCTATATGTGTTTCTGTCTACCTCTCTATCCATCAATCTATCTATCTATCTATCTATATATCTTTCTATGTATATGTATATTGGTCTATATGGCTATTTGTCTATCTATCTATTATTTATCTGTCTATCTATCTATTTATATGTTTATTTGTATATCTATCTATCTATATAGTGGCCTTTCTATCTATTTGTATATATGTCTATTTGATTATCTATATATTTGTCTATTTTTCTTTTTATCAATATATCTATCTATTTATCTGTCTCTCTAACTATAGATCTTATATGTCTATCTTTCAATTTGTGTATCTATCTATTTATCTTTCTGTCTATAAATCTATTTTTCTATCAATTTATATTTATATTTCTCTAACTCTCTCCATCTATCTCTATTTATTTATCAAATTATCTATCTCTATTTATTTATCAGTCTTTCTATCTTTCTACCTATATATTTGTGTATCTTTCTATCAGTCAATTTATCTATCTATCTATCTATCTATTTATCTATTTGTATATCTGTCTTTAATTCTATCTGTCTTTATGTCTATCTATCTATTTATCTATCTATCAATCTATATATTTTTTTATCTATCTGTCTATCTATCTATCTATCTGTCTGTCTATCTATTTGTCTATCTATCTATCTACATATCTATCTATCTAGTTATCTATCAATTTGTGTGTGTGTGTGTGTGTGTTTATCTATTTATTGTCTATTTGTCTATCTATATATCCATTTTTCTTTTTTATATTTCTCTAACTATTTATCTATATATCTATTTATCTATCTATTTCTATATTTGTAGATCTTTCTATCTATCTATATGTATATTTATCATTTTATATATTAGTATATCTATCTATCTATTTCTATTTGTATGTCTATCTATCTATTTGTGTATATATCTCTCTGTCTATCTGTCTATCTATGTGTATGTATATGTTTCTTTCTCTCTATTTATCTATCGATCTATCTATTTTTCTATCTATCTATCAACATATCTATCAATTTATATGTCTTGTCAATCAATCAATTTTTCTATTTACTTATTTATTTATCTATCTATCTATCTATCTACTTACCTCCTACCTATCTATCTATATGTATATCTTTATATCTTTCTATCTGTCTATCTGTTTGTCTATCTATTTATATATCTATCTATCTATATATATTTTCTATCTATCTAACTATCTATGTGTATATTTATTTCTTTTTATATATATATCTATCTCTCTATCATTATATATGTCTATCTATGTATATGTGTATCTATCAATCTGTCTATCTATTTAGCTATTCTTCTATCATCTATCTATATTTTTATCTCTCTATCTATTTATCTTTCTATTTATCTATATGTCTATATATATATATATATATATATATATATATATATATATATCTTTCAATTTATTTATATGTCTATCGATCTATCTATCTATTTGTCTGTCTATCTATCTTTTTACCTATCAATTAATCTATCTGTCTGTCTATCTATCTTAATCTATTTGTGTATCTATGTATCAGTCTATAGTCTTACTGTCAATATGTCTATTTGTCAATCTTTCTTTATATGTATCAGCTTATCTCTCTATCTATATATATGTCTTCTTCAATATCTATTTATATGTTTATCTATCTATCTTTCTATATGTCTATATATCTATCTATATTTCTATATATCTATCTACATGTCTATCTATCTATCTATCTTCCTATATGTCTATCTATCTATCTATCTATCTGTATATTTGTCTATCTATCTATTTATCTATATCTTTCTTTCTCTCTATAACTATCATTCTGTCAATTTGTATATCTATTGATAATAATCTATATGTAAATCAATCAATCTTACTATGTATCTATCAATCTGTCTTTTTATTTATCTATATATCTATCTATGTGTCTATATATCTATCTAGCCATATGTATATCTGACCAACTATCTATCTGTGTTTGTGTCTATTTGTCTATTTCTATATCTATCTTGTTATCTATCTATCTATTTAAATCTTTATCTCTCTATATTTCTATCTCTCTCTAACTGCCTTTATAGCAATTTTTCTATCTTTTTTTCTATCTAAATATCTTACTATCTATCAATTTATTTATCTATCTATCTATCTATTTATCTATCCATTTATCCATATATCAAGCTATATATCTATCTATTTATCTGTCTATATTTTTATCTATATATCTATCTATCTGTCTATTTATCTATTTGTCTATCTATCTATTTTTCTAACTATCTATCTATATATCTTTCTATCTCTATATATCTCAATTTGTCAAAGTGTATAAATGTTTATCTCTTTATTGATTATTTGTATATCTATATATCTATCTATATGTCTAACTATTTATTTGTATTTCTAGCTATATGTGTATATGCCTATCTATCTATATGTATGTTTGTCTATATTATCTATCTCTCTATCTATTTGTCTGCCTGTCTGTCTATTTATCATTACAAGAAAAATCTAAATTGCTAGTAAAAAATCCTTTGCCATATTGGATTTTTCATCGCTAATATAGTAGAATGACGGTTTAATGATGTAAATTTCCAAAGCTAAAGTGCTAGTCATAAAAAATTAATGATAGAAAAATTCCCTAGCAAATAATTTATTGACAAAAAATTTCTATTAAAATTTTTCTTCCCTTGCTAATTTTTATCGTAATTAAGATTTATAGAAAAGTCCCTAGCTAAATTAACAAGGGAAAAATCTCTAGCAATTTTAATTCGAAAACTATTTTCACTATTTTATTTTTTTTACAAAAAATTTGATTGCATAATTTTAAATTTTTATATTAAATTAAATAAAAACATAAACTATAAACCAATAATTTTAATTAACAAAAAATAAAAGTAGTTATTAAATAATTAAGATAAAGTATGTTACATTGTTAAAACAAAAATATAACAAAATTTCATTACATCTTCTTTATCAATCTATCTAATGACAGTGCATAAAGTATACCCTGTCCATGAAATTGACTTTGTTTTGTCTTCCCTCGCTCCTTTGGTCACCATCTTTCTGTCGTGACAAAGTTGTCCTATTCGTGCCGAATCATATCTAGTGAAAAATCTTTTACTTTTAAAAGCTTCATATTGGGAACAATGCAGTACCATATCTGTGCAAAAATTAAACTAGTCAATCAAATCAAAATAATTAAATAAATTAGGTTCTATTTTGATAAATATATAATACTATAGTATATATGTACATATATACTAGCATTTCACTAGTTACATATATAAAACTATAGTATATATGTACATATTTTCTGCTGTAAAAAATATTTTGTTCTCGAAAATTATGCAATACATCTTATACCTTATGTATTATGAAATGTATATTTTTGTGTATATGTAACTATATATTTCTATAAAATAAATTGATAAATAATTAAAATAAAAATTCAAAATTATACTGAATAAAAATTAAAATTAGATTTATGATTTATTATTAATGTATAGCGGTTTAATGATTTAAGTATTTCGAGGTTTTATCGTTAGGAGTTTAGCGATTTATGTTTTTAGCATTTTAGTGGTTTATAGGTTTTATTTAAAAAAATAAAAATAAAAAAAAAATTCTATAATTTTTTATCATTTTTATAGTTTATAACATTTGAAAATATAATAATATTTAAAATTTTTTGAAATTTTAATACAATATTTTGTTTTAATAATATTAATAATTATATATCATATTAATTTAATATAAATAATTTTATTGATAGATATTATAATAATGATCAAAAATTAAATTTATAAACTATTAATATTAAGATAGATAATAATTAACAAATATTTACAAAACCCAAATTTATTCAAAATTAAAGTAACTTATATTATTTGATAATAATTTTTAATTTTTATATTTATACTTCTTTTATAAGTGTATATTTTTATTAGATAAATAATATATTAATTAAATTATATTTGTCTCACTCATAATTTATTTCGTAATAAATATTTTTAAATAAATAGACTAATAAATAATTAAAATGAATATTTAAAAATAAAATAAATAGCAATAAAAATTAGATTTATTAATTATTAAGTAGTATTTAGAAGTTTAATGGTTTATGTATTTAGGCATTACGGGGTTTAGGAGTTTACTGATTTAACTTTATATGCATTTAGTAGGGCTGCTCACGGGACTCAGTGTTTCGCAACCCGACCTGAAGTATTGTCCGGAAAGAATCGGGACTGAAAAAAATCTGTTGACTTTGACTTTTCCCGTCCCATTCTATCACTTATTTTTTCTATTTGGACGGTTCCGGATCTTAAGCAATATCCATCCCGAGAACCGTCCCATCCTAAAAAACTTATACTAGAATCAGGAATATATATATATATATATAACATGAAGATGCCACCAATTCTGATGCACCTATTGCTGTTCCGACTAGTTCCAGGCCACATCATGCCATTCCAGCCATGTTCAGTTGAGTCCAGCCCTTGTCCGTCACACTTATGGTTGCCTCCACCATGTCTTAGATCCCACCAGCCTTTTGGTTTGTTTTTTTTTTGACGAGAATTGAGTGATTAATTATTATTATTATTATGTGTCTCAGTCAGTTTTGTTGAGTATTGGTTATGGTGTTGAGGTTGGTCCGAATGAGTGGGCTGAATGTGTTACAGTCAGTTTTGGAGAGCTTGCTTGTTAGAAATATTTATATATATTCATGATTAACATATCATATTAATTAATGGCAATGCAGATGTCACAATCTAGTTGTAAACAAAAAATACAACAAATTGAAGATGATCACATCTCAAATGATCAAAGTACTGGTAAATCAAATCATCATTCTTTTACGAACCCTCCTATTGTTATGGCAGGTTCTTCAATTACAATTGTAAAAGAAAGTCAAGGTACATTTGAACCTCAAGCTCATAAAAAGTATAACTCTGCTATTTGAGAAACTAATGAGATATTAGTTGATTCAGAGGGAAATGAAACTGGTATGGTAACTTGTATATGGTGTAGGAACGAATACTTGGCAAAAAGTGATCAAGGTACTTCGGGTTTATGAAAATACCTGAGATGGACTTGTAGGAAAATTCCACTCAAAAAAGAATTAATAGAAGCTCACAAAGGTAAAGACAAGTCACAATCTTTGTTGAGTTTCACTAAAGGTACTAGTTCAGAGAATAACAAATTAACTTGTTTGTAATTTGATCAACAACTGGTTAGGGAGGCTTTGGTGAAAATGATCATAAAAGATGAATTGCCTTTTTGTTTTGTTGAGAGGGATGAGTTTAAGAAGTTTTGTGAAGTTAGTGTGCCTCAATTTAAAATTCCATCTAGGCACTATACACTGAGGGATTGTTTTTCTTTGGTTGCGAAGGAAAAGAATAAATTATTTGATAGCATATCATCTCATTGTTGTAGAGTTTCATTGACTACCAATACTTCGACTAGCATTCAAAATTTGTCTTATATATGTTTGATTGTTCATTCCATTGATTCTCAATGGAATATGCATAAAAGGCTTTTGAACATTTGTGTAATTAAAAGTCATTCTGGAGTTAATATTAGAAATGCTATTGAGTTTTGCATGAATGAATGGGGTTTGAGAAAGTTGATGTGCTTTACTGTTGACAATGCATCAAATAATGATGTTGCAGTTGAACAATTGAAAAAAAGGCTTGTGAAGAAAAGTGTTGTACCTTTGAGAGGCGAGCATTTTCATATGAGATGTTGTGCTCATATCCTAAACTTAATTGTCAGAGATGGCATTGCAGTAGAAAGGTTTCTATTCAAAAAATTATATGTGTGGTGAAATATGTGAGGAGCAGTCCTAAAAGATTAGATATGTTTAAGTTATGTGTTAAAGAAGCAAACTTCACATATGGATCTTCATTGAAATTAGATTGTCCTACAAGATGGAATTCAACTTATTTGAAACTACAAACTGATATAAAATATCAAAAAGAATTTAATAAGTTGGAGGACAAAGACAAAAGGTATTTGAAAGAGTTTGGTTCAACCGTTCCAACTGAGAGATACTGAAGAAATGCTAAAATTTTGGCTCATTTCTTGAAAACATTTTACGATGTAACTTGTAAATTTTCTGGCTCATAATATTCTACCTCTAGTGTTTATTTTCCTGAGATTATTCGAATTTTGAAAAAAAATGAGCTTTGTGAAAATTGTAGAGATACATTGGTGTCTGAAATGGGTATGAAAATTAGGCATAAATTCAACAAATATTGGCGTTCTCTTCAGTCAACAAATATTATGATTTTTGTAGAAGTAGTGTTGGATCCGAGATATAAGCTCAAATATCTCAAGGTTAGGTACACTTAGCATTATGGAGAGGAATTGGCTAAAAAATAGGTGAAAAAGGTTATAAATACTTTAAATGAGATGATGGATGATTATAAAGATTTAAATGAAGATGAATCATAAAAAGATGATTTCTCTTCTACTGTGTTGAAGAAAAATGATGAATTCTTTGATGGTAGTGATACTTATGTTGATGATTATTTTTGTTGAATTGGAGAAAGAACAATAAGTTGCAGCTTTGGAAGAGTTGGATAGGTACTTGGAGGACAAACTTGAAAAAATAGAATTGATTTTGATCTTCTAAACTGGAGGAAGGTAAATGAGGTTAGGTATCCTTCTTTGGAAAATGTAGCAAATGATGTATTTGCTATCCAAGCATCTACTATGGCCTACGAATCTACATTTAGCACTGAGGGGAGAACTTTAAATAAATTTAGGAGTTCTTTAACACCTATTACAGCTGAAGTTCTCATATGTATACAAGATTAGTAGAGAAGCTCAAACAAACCTTTTGAAATTGAAGAATTAGTTAATGACCTTGATTATAATGAATCAGGTTAGTAAGAAAATCTTGTAAATTTAAATTCACTTTTACTTATTTTATTCATTCAATTTAATAAAAATATGGTTCAATTGCAATTTTTAGAGGGGTCACTAGATCCAAATATTCTTCCAACTATAGTTGGCCAACTAAATTTGGAATGGGTGTATTAAATTTTATAGGGTAATATTTTATTTTTTTATTACTCTTTCATCTTAGAAATTTATGTCTCATGATTAACAGGTTTTCATCTTAGGTTGTCCTTCTACATTGGAGGAAAAAAAGGAATGAGTTGTAGAAGAGATAATTAATTGGGTTTGGATTTTCGTTGATGTTACGGGATGGACCTTTGAAATGATTATTATCATGGTTGTTATTAGTTGAATTTTTTTGTTATATTAAGCTGCCTAATTTTAGCAATTACTTAAGTACTAATTGCTGCTACCAATGTCTGTGGTCATCTTTAGCTATTCCTTAATATTTTAAGTAATTGTTTAAAAAATGTAGTATTGCTATTATGGTTAATTTAACTGGGCTCAACAAAACCAATGTGTGACAAAACAAAGAACCAAATTAAGCACACAACTCGGTCCCGTTCTATTTAACATTTCTATCCTTTTCTACACATCAAAGATTTTGACAAGGTAATGGAACTCGTTTGTGGTATTCAGCCTATTTGACAAAACAAAATTGTCCCAATTTGAGTTTGAAAGATACATAACTAACGAATGATAAATGGTACAATAAAATGTTTCGACATGAACTAACTTGGCCGGTTTGAAGAAAATAAATTGAAACAAATCTCTGAACACCGTGGCGTCCTGGAACAGTTTTCTCCTACTCAAAATCTCCGATCTACGTCCCTTCCCATCCCGATATTGTCAACCTATGGGACGGGTCTCGATCTTCAAAAAAAAGTCTCCGAACTATGGGAAGGGACTGGAGATTTGTAATCCACATCCCGTTCCGACCCATGAGCACCCCTAGCATTTAGTGGTTTATAGGTTTTATTTAAAAAATAAAATAACAAAAAATTTATTTTTAATATTTTTTGAAATATTCAAATGTTATAAACTTTGGAAATATAATAATTAAAATTTTTTTTTCAAATGTGAATAACAAAATTTAGTTATACTAATCATTATATTTATATATTATATAAATTCAATATATACATTTTTATTGATAAATATTCTAATAATAATCAAAAAATAAATTAATAATACATTAATAATAAGATAGATATTAATTAAAATATAATTACAAAACTTAAAATGATTTAGAAGTAAACAAAAATATATTACTATATAATAATTTTTTGTTTTTGAATTTTTTCTTGTTTTAATAAGTTTATCTATATTTTTTTAATTAAAAATAATTTATATAAATTATATTTGTCTAACTCATAATTTATTTTGTAATTAATATTTATATTAAAATAAACAAATAAATAATTAAAATGAATATTTAAAATTATAATTATAAAAAATGAGATTTATTAATTATTATTTAGGGTATACCAGTTAAATTTTAATTATATCTATCTCACTAATAATTTATTTTTTAAATAATATTTCTATAAAAATAAATTGATAAATAATTAAAATAAAAATTTTTAATTATACTAAATAAAAATTAAAATGAGATTTATGATTTATTATAATGTATACCAGTTTAATTGTTAAAGTATTTAGATGTTTTATCATTTGAAAATTTAGCAATTTATGTTTTTAGGCATTTAGTGTATTATAGGTTTTATTTAAACAATAAAATAATAAAAAAAATTTTATAATTTTTTCTCATTTTCATAGGTTATAACCTTTGGAAATATAATAATATTTAAAATTTTTTTAAATGTGAATATAATATTTATTTATAATATTATTAATAATTATACATCATATAAATTCAATATGAACAATTTTATTGATAGATATTATAATAATGATCAAAAATTAAATTAATAAACTATTAATAATAAGATAGAAATTAATTAAAAAAGATTTACAAAACCCAAATTGATTCAAAATTAAAGTAAAATATATTACTGGATAATAATTTTAAATTTTAAAATTTTTAAATTTTTAAATTTTTAAATTTTTACTTATTTTATGTGCATATATATATTTTTTCATAGAAAATAAATTATTTAAATTATATTAGTCGCACTCATAATTTATTTTGTAATAAATATTTCTATAAAAATAAACTAATAAATAATTAAAATGAATATTTACAATTATAATAAAGAGAAATTAAAATTAGATTTATTATTTATTATGTATTATATATCGGTTTAATGGTTAGTGTATTTAGGCATTATGGGGTTTAGAAGTTTACTTATTTAACTGTGTATGCATTTAGTAATTTATATGTTTTATTTAAAAAATAAAAAAATAAAAATTTATTTTTATTATTTTTTGATATTTTCAAAGGTTATGACCTTAGAAAATATAATAATTTTTAAATTTTTTTCAAAGGTGAATTCAATATTTAGTTATAATAATCATTATATTTATATATAATATAAATTCAATATAAACTATTTTATTGATAAATATTCTAATAATGATCAAAAAATAAATTAATAATCTATTATTAATAGGATAGATATCAATTATAATATAATTACAAAACCTAAAATGATTCAGAAGCAAAGCAAAATATATTACTATATAATAATTTTTTGTTTTGAAATTTTCTTTTTCTTTTAAAAAGTTTATCTATATTATTTTGATTAAAAATAATTTATATAAATTATATTTGTGTAACTCATAATTTATTTTGTAATTAATATTTTTATATAAATAATCAAATAAATAATTAAATTTGAATATTTAAAATTAAAATGATAAAAAAAATGAGATTTATTCTTTATTATTTAGGATATACCGGTTTAATTTAAATTAGATCTGTCTCACTAATAATTTATTTTGTAATTAATATTTCTATAAAAATAAACTGATAAATAATTAAAATAATAATTAAAATTATATTGAATAATTAAAATAATTTATTTTGTTCCTCTCTCAAATCTAGAATGATTGCTAAAGCTCTAACCAAAATAATAGGACCTTTTACTTTATCTCTATTATGTTTCATCATATTTGATGTTGAATCACTGGGCTATCAAAGGTAATTTGACTCATGTAAGCTAACAGACAAAACCAAAGTTGTACCCCTATGTGTTGAAATAGCTAGTTGTTGAGAATGCTATTTATATTGATTATTGTAATTTCTTCTAAAATATATCTCATGCACACACTCAGCAATTTTTTTAAACCATAGTTCACCTCTAAAAAAATAACCACCTTGTAGCCTATTAGAACAAACTATCCCTAGGGCGGTTTGAGCCGGGTAAGAAGTATGGGCTCTCTTTCAATCAAAAATCAAAAAAAATTATTTTATTGGCATGTCTAAGCCTTTTTTAATATCCTCATGGATATGAAAAGTATCATTTCTTTGTTTTTATATTAAATGAGTTATGTAGACAAGCTCACAATACCCAAAAATGTGTAAATGAATCATATTCAAATCTATAAAAGGTTTTAATCATTGCTCAAAATATTAGTCTTTCAAATTGACACTTGAGGTCACAAATCAAAGGAAAAAACCATAGTGATATTTCCAATCCCAAGAATTTTAGCTATAGAAAGTTATAAAGAGTAGTACTCGAGCTTTAACTATTTCTAGGGTCATGACTTTTGCTCTTGAGGAATGGCCAAAGTTACAATCATTCCTAGTGCAATGACTTTGCAATATAAAGATAAAATGCACAAGCTATGGTCATATCCAATACTGTGGCCCAGTAATATAGTGATTAAATATGTATTCATGATCATTCTTAGTGTCATCACAATATGTTCAACAGAGAGACACAAGTTAATGCATATTCTAATCGATATGATTTTGAGTTCTAGAGACAAAATATATAATCATGACCATTGCTAATACTAATAAATCTAAAGCAAGAAAGCGACTGAATCCATAACTCACCCCTTGAGTCATGACTTTGTGTTAAATATACAAAAAGATAAATCTGTGACATTCCTAAAAGTTATGAATTTCAATTTAAATTTAACACTTAGTCATTTGATTATAAAATTACAAAACATGAGATTTAGGATTTAGGGTTTATGGATTAGGGTTATAGTTTATGGTTTAAGGTTTAGGATTTAAAGTTTAGGGTTTATGGTTTTTTTTTGTTTTTTTTTTGGAAAATACACACTTTATTTATCATTTAGAGACACAACTTACAAAAGACTAAAAAGCTGACTAATTTAGGCCAGCCCACCAAATCCTATGCACCTTAATGATTCTATGCATAAAATACATAAAAAAACATAATGCCAAATAATTCCAACAGTACAAATAAAACTAAAATCACCTGGCATTCCCGGACTTCAGAGTTGGAATTGAATCATTATGCGCAATGCCTCCTTTCCAATCGGATTTTTTCAAGCCTTTGGAGGAACCTGAATGATGATCCATATTAGAACTATGCAAATATAAGATTGTGCATGTGTGTGACATGCAGCATCAAGCGTTTGCCTATGTCATTGCTATGCAATGGAATACATGCAAAACTTAATACCCATAAATCCACAAGTCCATATCTACGGAAATTTGTCAATTCATTCTCACCTCTGTATTCCACATTCTTTTACTCCAATGATCCTCAAAACAGTATCTCTTGGGTTAGAATGTTTCCTCCTAGAGCTCCAAGAAGCGACTGTATGTTGAACCTACAAAATATGAAAAAATTAGCATGCATCGGTGTGCATGTGTGATGAGGTCCATCTAATAGTCTAATTATCTACGAGTACACCCAAGCTAGAATACACGTAAAATTACAAAATGCTATAAAGATGGGTCTTTGCTCCTGGGAGTGTAGCATCGCCTAATGTCTATTTACAAAATGCATTAATGGGCCCCACTTAGAGATACTCATGGGTCCAGTTGCCCCCATTGCATACTACATAGAGAATAAACAAGATTTTGTGTGTGAGTATGTCCTGATCAGTCTCTACAAGTACATTGTGCATACAAAGTCCAATATATAAATAAGACTACAAACATAAACTACAAGTTTCAGTCTTTCACTCGTGTGTGGATCGTCTGGACTCCATTACATACTAGCACTGCATGTTGATGCTTCGGATTTTTCCGACTCTCCAATTAATCATGGATTACCCGCTACTCCTGTTGCGCAATGATTGGAGGGCCCACTATGCTGCCTGATAGTGCTAGTGGGACCCACTTTTAGCTACTCCTGGGTTTACTCCCGACCACTTTGCTCGGTCTCGTCGGTTTTCTGAATGTTATCATCCCGGCTTGCTTGCCGGGCCGTTTACATGTTGGTGGCCCATACTTCTGGCTCCTTCCCGGACTTGCTGGCCCCGCTAAATGCTACACTAAAATGGACAAGAATATGTGCATGTGTGTATTGTGGTCCGTCTCTATGTGTGTGTGGTGCGGTAGTATTAGGGTTTAGGAGTTTAATAATTTAAGTATTTAGGTATTTTGTGGTTTATAGGTTTTATTTAAATAATTAAATAACAAAAAAATTATTTTTATGATTTATTCTCATTTTCAAGGTTATAATAATTGAAAATATTATAATTTTTAATTTTTTTTCAAATGTTAATACAATATTTAATTATAATTAACATAAAAATTAAATATTATGTAAATTCAGTATAAATAATTTTATTGATCGATATTATAATACTGATCATAAAATAGATTAATAAACTATCATTAATAAGATTGATATTAATTAAAATATATTTGCAAACCCCAAAACGATTCAAAATCAAAGTAAAATATATCACTAAATAATAATTTTTTATTTTTAAATTTTTGACTCTTTTTATAAGCTTATAAATTTTTTGAAGTAGTAAATTATTTAAATTATATTTGTTTCATTCATAATTTATTTTTTGCAATTAATATATATATAAAAATAAACTAATAAATAATTAAAAAGAATATTAAAATTATAATGAATACCAATAAAAATGAGATTTATGATTAATTATTTAGGGTATACCAGTTTACTGGTTTAAGTATTTAGGAGTTTAAAAGTTTAGTGATTAAAGTGTTTAGGAATCTAGAAGTTTATATGTTTTATTTAAATAATTAAATAACAAAAAAATTATTTTTCAAATTTTTTATCAATTTTGATGGTTATAACCTTTATAAATATAATAATTTTTAAATTTTTTTCAAATGTGAATACAATATTTAGTTATAATAATCTTAATAATTATATATGATGTATATTAAAAATAACCATTTTTATTAATATAAATTAATAAACTAAATATAAATATAAATATAATAATTATCAAAGAATCAATTAATAAACGATTATTTATTGATAGATATTTATATATTATTTATAAATACTTAAACCTTTAAAGATGGTTTAAATGTTTAAGTATTTAAGAGTTTTGGTGTTTAGAGGTTTAGGAGTTTAATGATTTAAGTGTTTTGGCATTTAGTGGTTTATAGGTTTTATATAAACAATAAAATAACAAAAAATTTATTTCTGTGATTTTATCTCATTTTCAAAGATGATAACCATTAAAAATATAAATATTTTTAAATTATTTTCAATGTAAATATAATATTTAGTTATAATAATCTTTATAATTATATATCATGTAAATTCAATATAAAAAATTTTATTGATAAATATTCTAATAATGATCAAAAAATAAATTAATAATCTATTATTAAAAAGATAGATATCAATTAAAATATAATTACAAAACCTTAAATTATTAAGAAGCAAAGCAAAATATATTACTATATAATAATTTTTTGTTTTGAAAATTGTTTTTCTTTAAAAAAGTTTATCTATAATTCTTTGATGAAAAATAATTTATATAAATTTTTTTTGTCTAGCTCAAATTATTTTGTAATTAAAATTTATATATAAATAAACAAATAATTAATTAAAATCAATATTTATAATTATAATAAAAAAAATGAGATTTATTATTTATTATTTAGGGATACTATTTTAATTTAAATTAGATATGTCTCACTAATAATTTATTTTGTAATTAATATTTCTATAAAAAAAAACTAATAAATAATTAAAATAAAAATTTAAAATTTTACTGAATAGAAATTAAAATGAGATTTATGAATTATTATTAATGTTTACCAGTTTAATGGTTTAAGTATTTAGAGATTTTATCATTTAGAAGTTTAGCGATTTATGTTTTTAGGCATTTAGTGGTTTATAGGTTTTATTTAAACAATGAAATAACAAAAAAAATATTTTTTATTTTTTTTCATATTTTCAAAGGTTATATAACCTTTGAAAATGTTATAATTTTAAAATTTTTAAAAAATGTGAATACAATATTTAGTAATAATAATCATTATAAATATATATAATATAAACTAAATATAAACAATTTTATTGATAGATATGATATCAATTATCAAAAAATAAATTAATATGTTATTATTAATATGATAGATATAAATTAAAATATAATTAAAAAACCTAAAATGATTCAAAAACAATGTAAAATTTATTACTAAATAATAATTTTTGTTTTTTAGTTTTTGCTTCTTTTTATAAGCTTATATATTTTTTTGATGAAAAATAAATTATTTAAATTATATTTGTATAACTCATAATTTATTTTGTAATTAATATTTCAATATATTATTTAAATTATATTTAAGGTTTAAGAGTTTAAAGGTTTAAGTATTTAGGGGCTTCTGGGTTTAGGAGTATAGAGATTTATGTGTTTAGGCATTTAATGGTCTATATGTTCTATTTAAACAATGATATAACAAAAAATTTATTTTTGTTATTTTTTATCATTTTTGAAGGTTATAACTTTTGAAAATATAACAATTTTTAAATTTTTTTTATATGTGAATACAATTTTTAGTTATGATAATCTTAATAATTATATATCATGTAAATTCAATATAAACAATTATATTTATAGATATTATATTAATGATCAAAAAATAAATTAATAAATTATTATTAATAAGAAAGATTTTATTTAAAATATATTTGCAAAGCGAAATTTATTCAAAATCAAAATAAAATATATTACTAAATAATAATTTATTTGATGTTTTGCTTCATTTAATAAGTTTATATTTATTTTTATTAAAGTAAATTATTTAAATTATATTTGTCTTCCTTATAATTTGTTTTTAATTATTAATTCTATAAAAATAAACTAATAATAATTAAAATGAATATTTAAACTATAATGAATACTAAAAAATAGAGATTTATTATTTATTTATTCAGGATATACTAGTTTAATGGTTTAAGTATTTAGGTGTTTTGGGGTTTAGTGATTTAAGTGTTTAAGCCTTTAGTGATTTATAGTTTTTATTTAAAGAATGAAAAAATTAAAAATTAAATTTTTTGATTTTTTTTTAATTTTTAAAGGTTATAACCTTTGAAATTATAAAAATTTTTAATTTTATTTTAAATGAGAATATTATATTCGTAATAATAATCTTAATAATTATATATAATCTAACTCAATATAAATACTTTTTTAACTAGATATTATAATAATGATCAATAAAAAATTAATAAACAATTATTAATAAGAATTACATAAATTAAAATATACTTGCAAAATCTAAAATGATTTAAAATAAAAATAAATATTATTACTAAATAATAAATTTTGTTTTTAAAATTTTGCCTATTTTTATAAGGATATTTTTTTTGATGAAAATAAATTATATTAATTATTATGTCTTCACTAATAATTTATTTGTAATTAATATTTCTATAAAAATAAACTAATAAAATAATTAAAATAAAATTTAAATTAATACTTATAAAAATTAAATTGAGATTTATGATTTTTTATATTTATGTCACACTTGTTTAATAGTTTAAGTATTTAAAGGTTTTGTCATTTAGGAGTTTAGAAATTTATGTTTGTTAGGCATTTAGTGGTTATTGGTTTTTATTAAACAATAAAATAACAAAAAACTTGTTAATATTTTCTCATTTTCAGAGGATATAACCTCTGAAAATATTAAAAAATTCAAGATTTTTTGAAAATTGCATACAATATTATTTATAATTATATTAATAATTATATATCTATAAATTAAATATAAACAATTTATTGATAGATATTATAACAATAATCAAAAATTAAATTAATAAACAATTAATAATAAGATAGATATTAATTAAAAATATTTAGAAAATGCAAATTGCTTCAAAATTAAGTAAAACTAATACTGAATAATAGATTCTTAATTTTAAACTTTACTTCTTTTATAAGCGTATATATCTTTTTTTGATTAAAAAATATTTAAATAATATTTGTCGCACTCATAATTTATTTTGTAATAAAATATTTCCATAAAAAATAAACTAATAAATAATTAAAATGAATATTTAAATTATAATAAATAGAAATAAAAATTAGATTTATTAATTATTAGGTATTATATTGCAGTTTAATGGTTTATGTATTAGGTATTATGGGTGTTTATAAGTTTACTGATTTAATTATGTATGCATTTAGTGGTTTATAGGTTTTATTTAAAAAATAAAATAACAAAAAATTTAATTTTTATTATTTTTTGATATTTTGAAAGGTTATAACCTTTGAAAATATAATAATTTAATTTTTTTCAAAGTGAATTCAATATTTAGTTATAATAATCATTATATTTATATTTCATATAATTCAATATAAATAATTTTATTAATAAATATTCTATATAATTATCAAAAATAATATAATAATCTATTATTAATAAGATAGATATCATTAAAAATAATTACAAAACCAGAAATGATTTAGAAGCAAAGTACAATATATTACTATATATACTTTTTTGTTTTGAATTTTTTTTTCTTTTTAAAAGTTTATCTATATTTTTTGATGAAAATAATTTATATAATTATATTTGGTTTAACTTCATAATTTATTTTGTACTTAAATATTTATATAAAAATAAATAAATAATTATTAAAAATGAAATTTAAAATTCATATGAAAAAAAATATATATATTCTGTATGATTTAGTGTATTCCGGTTTAATTTAAATTATATCTATGCTTACTAATAATTTATTTCGTAATTAATATTTATAAAAAAATAAACTGTTAAAATAGTTAAAATAAAATTTAAAATTATACTAAATAAAATTAAATGAGATTTATGAATTATTATTAATATATACCAATTAATGGTTTAGTATTTAGTTATAATAATCTTAATAATTATATATAATGGAAACTCAATATAAATAAATTTTATTGATAGATATTATAATAATGATCAATAAATAATTAATAAACTAGTATTAATAATAATGATATAAATTAAATATAATTGTAAAATCTAAAATGATTCAAAATCAAAATAAGATATATTAAAAAAATAATATTTTATTTTTAAAAGTTTGCCTCTTTTTATAAGCATATATATTTTTTTTTGATGAAAAATAAATTATTTAAATTATCTGTCTCACTAATAATTTATTTTGTATTAAAAATTTCTATAAAAATAAATTGATAAAAAATAAAATGAATATTTAAAATTATAATGGATACTAATAAAAATGAGAATTATGATTTATTATTTAGACTATCAATTTAATATTTTGAGTATTTATGTGCTTTGGGGATTAGGAGTTTAGTCATTTTAGTATTTAGTCATTTAGTGGTTTATAGGTTTTATTTAAAAAATAAAATAAAAAAAAAGTATTTTTGTTATTTTTTTCTCATTTTTAAAGGTTATAACCTTTGAAAATATAATACTTTTTAATTTTTTTTGAAAGTGAATACATTAAAAGTTAATAATCATAATAATTAATATCATATAAATTCAATATAATTATTTTATTGGTATATATTATAATAATGATCATAAAAAATAATAAACAATTATTAATAAATAAATATTATTTAAATATATTTGCCAAAACTAAAATGATTCAAAAACAAAGTGAATATTTTACTAAATATTAATTTTAAATATTAAATTTTTGTATCCATTTATAAACCTACATATTTTTTGATAAAAATAAAATATTTAAATTATATTTGTCTCACTAATAATTTATTTTTAATTTATATTTCTATAATAATAAACTATTAAATAATTAAGATGTATGTTTTAAAAATTATAATGAATACTAATAAAAATGAGATTTATTATTTATTATATATAGTATACCGGTTTAATGGTTAAATTATTTAGGGGTTTTGTCTTTAGTAGTTTAGCAATTTATGTTTTTATGCATTTAGGTGTTTATAGGTTTTATTTATTAAAAACAAAATTTTTTTTTTGATTTTTTCTGATTTTCAAAGGTTATATCTCTTTGAAAAGAAAATAATTTTTAAAATTTTTTGAAATGTAATATCAATTATAATTTATTAATCTTACTAATTATATATCATATAAATTAAATATAACAATTTTAATGATAGATATTATAATAATGATCAAAAATTAAATTAACAAACTATTATTAAAAATCTAAATATTAATTAAATATATTAACATAACACAAAATGATTCAAAATCAAATCAAAATATATTACTAAATAAAATATTTAATTTTAAATTTTTCCTTCTTATTTTAAGCTTATATATTTTTTGATTAAAATATAAATTATTTAAATATTATTTGTCTCATTCGAAATTTATTTAGAATTAATTTTTTCTAAAAAATTAAACAATAAATAATTAAATTGATATTTAACATTATAATAAATATAAATATAAATGAGATTTTTTATTTTATAAGTAAACTATAGCTATAAAAAGGTTTATGTTTTTAGGGGTTTTGAGGTTTATGAGCTTACTGATTTGAAGTAAGTAATCATTTAATGATCTATAGGTTTTATTTAAAAAATGAAATAACAAAAAATTTATTTTTATTATTATTTCTCATTTTTTAAGGTTATAACTTTTGAAAATATAATTTTTAAATTTTTTTAAAAGTGAAT